>PVKE010004390.1:0-65069 GCA_004027555.1 Craseonycteris thonglongyai
AAAAAAAAAAAAAAAAAAAAAAAGAATGAATCTGGACTGTGAACTGTCACCATATACCAAATTAACTCAAAGTGGATTAAAGACCTCCACATAAGACCTGAAGAAAAGAAATCAAGTTCAGATTTTCAAATTTTTTTTTTGCTTAACAAATGCAATATGGAGATTTGAACAAGCATAGGAGTGAGTCAAGTTGGGAAAAAGGGTGCAATTTATATATATGAGCTCTCAAACTGAAAATGTATAGCAAAAGGCATGAGACTTGGGGAGATGTCAATGTATTTTGGGAAAGGAGTGAAGACAGTGGATAAATAAAAGGTGACCTCTGCAGTGAAGTATTTATTACCAACCTGTAAGGTATGAACAGAGATATGAATACTTTCCACAAGGGCTTTCCAAGTCAATCTAACTAAATAATTGCCAAGGCATATTTTGAATGAGCTGTATGCCTAACTTATGAACAGGTGTGCCATGAGACCTCAGGCCCAAGATGGCACTGCTGTTTTCAACCCCACTGGGGTCAATCGTATCACTATAAAAATTATCAGAGACCTGGGAAATAAAAAAGGAAGACAACACACAAATGGTCATCATGAATAAGTTTCGGGATAGTTTGAAAAGGAAAAAAATATGAGAATTGAGTTGTGGTTAGCTTACTAAAGTCATGAAACTGCAGGAATGGGGAAGCCGGGATGGCTCAGTGGGTTAAGCACTCACTTTGCAGCGCCAGGGACCTGGGATTGAGCCTGGCCCGTGTGGAACCATGTGCTGAGCTGGGAGCTCCCCCAGTTCAGTTCTCTCTCTGTCTCTGTATCTCTCTCTCTCTCTCTCTCTCTCTCTCTGTCAAAAATAAAACAAATAAAAATATTAAAAAAAAAAGAAACTGCAGGATTTTAGATAGAATTCTATCTATATTCAAACATAAATTTATTATAAATAAAATAATTTAGGCCAAATATTTGGATCCAGAAGATTTTTTTTTTGTTTTGCTTTTTAAAGAGTCTGTCAATTATTCAAGTTTAAGAATCATTAGGTTGAAGAGAGGGATATTTACTTAACTGTCAATGATAGACATTTGGATGTATTGGAATTGAGAGCATCATAAAGAAAAAAAAACTAAGTCATAAAATGTAAAGTGAAAGGCTTTATCATTTCTATTCATGTAATGTAGAGGTTTAAATTAATTTCTTAAAACATAGAGAATTGGGTAAAGAACCAGAGTTGTGCTCGCTAAAGATTTCAGAATAATAAAACGTTTTTTGTTGTTGTTTGGTTTTTTTTTACTGACATAAAAAAGAGCTTTCCAAGAGAATACAGCCAAAAGCTTCAAATCATAAAATAGTATTGCCACAGAAGCATTTAAGGGAGAGCACAGACAGAAAACCAAGGTGAAGACACTGGGCCAGAAATAGCAAAATCTAAGAACAGATGAAACAGAAGGGAGGTGATGAGAGCACAAAAGGTCACTCAAGACAAAAATGCTCCCTTCAGAAATCTGGGGGCTATAAGAGACAGAGACTGCTGCAAGGTTAAAATGGGGAGAATGAGGCTCCAAAAGAGAGTCGAGGTATAATGGAAAGCTTTAACCAAATGTATCAAGTGCAAGGAAAACTTGGACAGTGAGCTTGGCTGTGAGCTGATAAAGGAACAAGTGATCTGACAGAAGACATCAAGGGTCGAGTGGTTCAAAGGGAGCCGGATTTTGAAGCAGGGTTGCACTCTGGGTCTGTCAGATACGTTGCTTAGTTCTACAAGGCTTTTCAGAACTGAGCAAACTGCTGTTGTCTGTGGCAGATGATTGAGAGGACAGTGAAGTGACCTGCAGTGAAACAAGGAGTTTGTGTTCATATTTTTCAAAGGAAAGAAGGTAGACGTTGGGAACTGGACACAAGTGTCTTTATGGGCGTGGCAGGAGACTTTTGACGGAAATTTTCCACAACATAACAGAATACTCAACAAAGTAAAAAAAAAGAAAAAGAAAAAGACAGAAAGAAAGAAAAGTAGTCCGGAATGACGTGAAATCACAAATCATGCCAGCGCTTTGCAAGGTTAAATGCAAGTGTGAGTGGAGGTGGTAGAGGATGGGTGGATGGGTGTTGCCTTGGTCACACAAGAAGTTCTAAAAACAAAGTTGTCTTTGTGATGCCTCCACAGACTGGCCCCTTCCCCTTCCTTCACTGTAGCACTGAAACACACTGAAGGACAGAGCTGGGGGAAGCTCCATCAATCTATTTTTATCATGCAAGAATGAAGGCCCAATATCAACCCACTGATTTTTTTTTTTCAAAAGTAATCTGAAATATGGTTTTGTGTGCGATCTCCTGGTTTTTATATATTGACTCAACTTTTATTTATTTTTTATTTTACTGTGCATTGTGCAGACTAAGCACTTCCAGCCTGTAGGTTGGATTTGGCCCATGGACCACCATTTATGCAAGCTGTGATTCTCATTGTGGGTCAGCACAATGATCCAAGGGGTGGAAGAGGAGGGCTTGCACGTGAGTGTAGGGAGAAAAGTTAACAAGGAGAATTCAACTGGAAGTAGGATGCAAAGATGGAAAGGGAACAGCTACTTCAGGCAGAGCCCAGCTTTGGTTTCTTCACGGGCTCTCCCTCTGATAGTCAGTGGAGATTTATGCCAAGATTCACAAAATAAAATACAAGGTCGTAAAAATGAAACACTAGGGAAATACTGATGATATGGATAAACGAAGAGGCTGGGCCTATGGGGATTTTACTTCAAGGTTTGGAGAATGTAGAATAATAGCTATCATTTGTTGAGAACCAGTGACCTTCCATTATATCTAATCTCTAATACGTACAATAACCCATTTTACATATGCTGAATGGGACTATATTTATGCTTTTCCTTTGACATGAAAATCTATTTATAGTTGTTTTTTGTTTGTTTTTTTGCCAAGGTATTTATTGCAATATTATCTATAGCATCAAAAAACAAACAAAAATACCCCACAAATGAGCAGGTAATTCCAATGCTAGGTATATACCCAAGAAATAAAAACATACGTTCACACAAAAACTTGTATACAAATGTACATATCAGCATTATTCATTCTAGCAGAAAATTGTCAACAACCCAAATGTCCATTAACTTATGAATGGGTAAACAAGATATATGTCCATACGTTAGAATATTAATATTATTTGGCAAATGAGGTACTGTTTCATGCCATAACATGGATAAATATTGAAAACATTAGGCTAAGTGAAAGAAGCCTGTCACAAAGAGCCACATATTGTATGATTCCATTTATATGAAATGGCAGAATAGGCAAATTTATGGACATAGAAAGTAGATTAGGGGTTGCTTAGAGCTGAGGGAAGGAGATGGAGAGGCTTGGAGGTGGCAAATAAAGGGTATGAACTTTCATTTTGGAGTAATAAAAATGTTCTAAAATTGTTTGTATTTGTTTATTTAGGTAGTTATTTTTTTTGACAGAGAGAGAGAGAGAGATACAGAGACAGAGAGAAGGGGGAGGGCCTAGAGCAATCTCCATAGTTGCACATCATTGGTTTTTCCACATAGTTTCATTCCACAGGTGGGCAGGGCTGCACAGGGCAGGAACTGGGCCGGGGTCTCATTCAGGTGAGAATTGAACTGGGTTACTCCCCAGTTCAGCATAGGGGTCCGCATGGGCCTGGGCCAGATTTGATCCTCGGTCCCCGGGGCTGCAAAGCAAGCGCTTAACCCACTGAGCCATTCCAGCTTCCCCCAAAATTGATTGTATTTATAGTTACACACTACAAAAATACTAAAAATCACGAAGTATACACTTAAATAGGTGAATGATGTGATCTATAAATTATCCCCCCCACAAAAAAAATGTTACCAAAGAAAAGAAACTAATTGATTTTTGAACCATCAGTCATGTATCATGAAGTACATAAAGGATATAGGGGTTGGCACTGTGTTTACATTCTAGATCCCTCACCAACTAAAGCTGAGGGCCCATCCCAGGCTCACTGCCCTCAGGATTAGGGTCTGGGTCTGCCCCTAGCCCTGGTATAAGCAGGGCAGTTGAATATCTATTCTTGGGGCTTGGACCGGAGTTAGAAGCAGTAACAAGTGGCAGGCATCACATACTCATTTCACATACAGTATCTCATTTACTTCCATGACAGCCCTGTGAGAAGGGTGTTATTATCATTTTCCTTGGGAGAAAGAGGAAATATTTAGTCAGATTATATTATTTACTAAAGAGTGAAGCTAGGACGTTGCAGAGCCAGCGTGCAAACACAGAGCGCCTGATGTCTCAGCCAGGATTTTTAACTGCAAGGCTCCAGAGGCTGGGTGGTTTTTGAGAGGAGGACCCCACATCCTCAGGCACTGTTGGGATTGGTTAAATGACAGCATAGCACATCGCTCTGCCACAGAGGCTAAACTCAGGAAAAGTGTGTTCTGTGGATAGCAACTGGGGAAAGCAGAGGTGGTAAGAATAATTAGGGCAGTAGAGGGAAGAACACTCCCCAAACCACGTCATGAATCCTAGCCTAAGCTGGCAGATGTCCCACTCAGGGCGATCACCTCCTTTCCACCATCCAAGTTGTCACAAGGATTGTATTAGTGACAGCAGCACTCTTCAACATTGCTTAACTGAAGCATAACAAGTGACGTTAATGTGTTTGTGGAATGCTTCTGAAATATAGAGATTAAAAACAACCTAGGCCTTGGGCTTCAAAATATCATCTCTAAGTAGGTTGCAGTAGTTGTACGAGACTAACTGACAAAGCCGTGGGAGAGGGGTGGGGCAAGGCCAGCGCACTTTCCTATTTTAGACCTCTCAGGAACATTTCTCCTCTTTCCTCAACAGGAGCAAGCTCAGCTTTGAGTCAGATAACAAAAAAGGAAAGTCTGGAACCTGACCACATTTACCAACTCTTATAGATGTAAGCAAACAAATGGATTTGAAATAAGGTGCCATTTATATATTTTTAACTTACTTTTTAGACAATGGGTCACTGAGAAATCTTCCAATACCATCACTGAACTATAATGGGAGCATGTACAACATTTTTATTTAGAACTTTGGGGAAGCTACAAGCTTTTAGAAATGAATGACTTGATTTGTATAATACCAAAGGGAAAAGAAAAAAAAAATCTTCTGAAACTGACTGATGTGTGCTATTTGGAGGGTTTGATAATTTCCACAGTGTCACGATAAATTGCCTTCCTTACCTTTAACACTACATTGCCCAATGGTCATTTTGTATAATATATAAATTAAGATAGGTCTCATGTTTAGGAAACATTTGTTTCCCTAAAAAGACTCTTGTTCATATTGTGTCACCATGCATTCATAAATTTGATAACCATACAATGGTGATATTCTTAGAAAATACATACTGAAATATTTAGAGGTAGAAGGCCATAAACCTCAGATGGTTCAGACACAAAATTAATGATAGGTAGATAGATGATAGATAAGTAGTTCATATGGGATAAAATGTTAATAATAGGTTAATCTGATAAAGGGCACACATATCTTCTTTGCACTATTTTTATTTTTGTGATTTTTTTTCATAAAAATCATCTCTAAATCAAGGCTTAAAAATAAAAAAGACTGTATCAGAGACTAAGAATACACTATTGCTTCTCAAATGGTAACACATGACATCAGGAGTATTACTGACTCACATCTGATACTATATTATTTTTGTATATTTTAAGCAGATCATATATTTATATGATTGAAAAATCTTAACACTATACAAAAGTAGATACTGTGAAATGTCATTCCTGCCCCATTCATATCTATTCAATTACCTTTCACACTCTGCAGGTAACCCTATTTATTAGCTTCTGGTTTATCTTTCCAGTGATTATTCATGCAAATATGAGTATATATGATTCCCCTTTCCTTAATGAGGTATGTTGTACACGCTATTCCGGGCTTTGCTTCGGTCACACAGCAGTATATCATGCAGAGCTCTCTATTCTGATATTACTTTAAGATGCTCTCTCTGATTATAAAGAAATGGATTTAGGGGAAGCCGGGATGGCTCGGTGGGTTAAGCGCTCACTTTGCAGCACCGGGGACTGAGGATCGAATCCCGGCCCCGGCCTGTGCAGAACCATATGCTGAGCTGGGAGCTCCCCCAGCTCAGTTCTCTCTCTGTCTCTGTATCTCTGTATCTCTCTCTCTCTCTCTCTCTCTCTCTCTCTCTGTCAAAAATAAATAAATAAATAAAATATTTAAAAAAAAAAAAAAAGGAATGGATTTAATAGCTGCTTCCTTTACTTATACGGAATGTGTGCCCAACCTAATACTTGGCTGTGGGTTCAATTAAATGTGCTTTGAATTTACATTTCACTGTTAACTAGAAGAAAAGTCAAGTTTTATGCTGTCAAAGGTAAAATACAAAATGCCTAGCCACTGCCTTTAATATTATGACCCATTCTGTACACCAAGGGACAATAAAACTTTTAATATTTTTCTAAAAAGGACACTGAGACAATTGGTTGAGTTTACTTACATTTTCATTGTTCCTTCTTTAAATGCCTCTGGAATTTTCAGTCTATATTAGTTTTCTGATCCTGCTCTTTGCTATACATGACTGTAGCCCAGAACTGTTAGAGGAGATTAAGTTTATAAAAGAAAAGTGTCTACATTTCTGAAATATTGTGACCAAATGAAATACTTTTTCTTCTCTGCTTGCAACACAATTGAGCTCAGTTCAAAAGACATTTACTAGGCCTTGTGCAAGATACTGAGCTTTAAATGTTGGATAAGACATTGGTCCTGGCTTCAAGATACTTACAAATATAAACATGTACCACTTAACAACAGGGATATGTTCTGAGAAAAGTGTCATTAGGCAATTTTATCATTGTGTGAACATCACAGAGTGCACTTACACAAACTTAGTTGGTAGCCTACTACACACTTGGACTACATGGTATAGCCTACTGCTCTTAAGCTATAAGGCTGTATAGGATGTTACTGTACTGAATACTGTAGGCAATTTTAACACAATGGTAAATATTTGTGTATCTAGACATATATAATCATAGAAAAGATACAATAAAAATAGGCTATAATCGATAAAAATGGTTTAGTTATATGGGGCACTTATCCTGAATGGAGCTTGCAAGACAGGAAATTACTCTTGGTGAGTCAGTGAGTGAATGGTGGGTGAATATGCAAACCTAGGACACTACTGTACAGTACTGTAGGCTTTATAAACACTGCACAGTTAGGCTACACAAAATTCATAAAACAACACAAGATTAAATGAAACACAAGAGAAAATGATGCAAATCAAGAGATGCAATAAATGCAAGATGTATGCGACAGTTACCAGCATAGCACAGCATACTGTTTTACAGCAAACTGTTTAATAAGTAGGAAGAGTTCACTCTAAAATAATGGTAAAAAGTATAATGTAGTAAATACATAAACCAGTATATTAGTCATTTATTGTCAAGTATCATATACCATACACAATTGCATATACTATACACAATTGCACGTGCTATACTTTTATACAGCTGGCAGCATATTAGGATTGTTTACACCAGCATCACCGCACACACCTGAGGAATGCATGTGCTATGACAGTAGGATGGCCATTACTAAGCCATAGGAATTTTTCAGCTCCATTATAACCTTATGGGGTCACCATCCGGTCTATCATTAACTGAATTGTCATTATGTGATGTGTGACTGTAATGTCTCTTTCATGTGGATATTGCTATGCTATATAAGCAAGCACTGTAAACACGGCAGGAACACAAAGGAAAGACATTTAGCCCTGCCTCATTAGAGAAAATTAGCCAAGTTATAAAGATGAGAAAAAGCTGATGAAGAAAAGAAGGATGGGGCAGCAGAGGTGAAGGTCATGAAGTTTCATGAAGACATGGAAGTGCTTAGTATAGATGGGGAAATGGCAAATGGCTTAGTGTTGTTAGAGCTCAAGGCAGTAAACAGCAGAAGATGTGGCTGGAAAGGAGTGAGCATTGTATGGCCTGTCAAGGAGCTGAGACTTGATTCTGGGCAGTTATGAAAAGAAGGAGCTTGGGTAAGTTTGCCTTTGAGGAGGCTCATCTTGGCGTTGGTATGGCAGATGAATTTGAGAAAGAGATCAATTCATAGGCAGGGTCTCCTGGGATGGAGATGAAGAGGTAAATTTTTTGAAGTTTGGGCAACAAACAATACAGGGCTTGGTGATTATTGGCTGTGGGTAGGGGAAGACCAGGAAGGCCCTTGGGTCCTGATTTGTGTGACTTAAGGAATAGTGATTTCTATAAATGAACCAGGGAAATGGAAAAGGAGGAGGGAGGTAATGATATGAGTTCTGTTTGGGTCATGTTGAATTTTAGGATAGCAGGTTGATGCAGCTATGGCTTGATGATCAGAGAAGAGTTCTGGTATTAGAGATAGAGATTTGGACATTGTATTAATTTTCTGAGGCTGCTGTAACAAATTTCCCCAAATGTAGTGGCTGAAATAAAACAGTAATTTATTCTCTGACCAGTTTTGGAGATCATCTCACTAAGCTAAAAGTCAAGGAGGTGGCAGGGCTGGTTCCTTCTGGAGTGTCTAGATGGAAAACTTCTCCTTACCTTTTTCCTGCTTTTAGGGAAAATGCTTTACATTCCCTGGCTCATGGGCCTTTCTCCCTCTTCAAAGACAGCATTATAGAATTTTGCTTTCTTCTTTTTTTTTTTAAGATTTATTTTTATTGTTTTTGACAGAGAGAGAGAGAGAGATACAGGGACAGAGACAGAGAGAAAGGGGAGGGCCCAGAACAGTCTCCATAGTTGCACATCATTGGTTTTTCCATATAGTTTCATTTCGCCCTTTGGGCGCAGGGCTGCACAGGGCAGGAACTGGGCCAGGGTCTCACCCGGTGAGAACTGAATTGGGGAAACTCCCCAGTTCAGCATATGAGTCCACACAGGCTGGGGCTGGGATTTGATCCTCGGTCCCCGGGGCTTCAAAGTGAGCACTTAACCCACTGAGCCATCCCAGCTTTCCTGCTTTCTTCTTTAATAGTCAGGTCTCCTTCTGCTTCCCTTTTATAAGGACACTTGTGATTATCTTGGGGTCACCAGAATAATTGTCCCATCTCTAGAGCCTTAACTTAATCACATCTGCAAAGCCCCTTTTGCCAAATAAGGTAACATTTAAAAGTTCCAAGGATTAGTACCTGGATAAATGTGAAGACCATTATTCAGCCTACTGCATTTGTTGCTGCCATAAAGTTAGTGAGAATACATACAGTCAATGGGATGGGTATGTATGGAGAGAAGAGCATTAGATCAAGAACAGAGAGCACAGGAAACACCAAAATTAAGGGAGTGAGGAAGGAAAGAAGGACCCAAAGGAGATGGAGCAGAAAGTCTGGTCAGGGAGGAGAGTACCAGGGAAGAGCTGGTGTCATGGAGGTGGAGAGTAGAGAGTGACAGGAAGAAAGAAGTTGTCAACAGATCAAGTTGGGTAAATCTTCAGATCCTAGGCATCTTTTCCATGACAGCATATGTAAGTGAAAGACGAGGGTTAGAGAACACATGGCAGTGGATAGCAGTGCTGGGCAGTGAGGAAGGGTGGGCCACCTTTCAAAACATTTTCTAAGGAGAGGAGAGATGTGATGACAACAAGGAAAAAAGAAAATACAGATCCATTGGAAGTTGTTTCATTTTATTCTGCTTTGTTTCTAGGAAACTGTGAGTCTGAAGAATACTTGTAGGCTGTCAAGAAAGAGCCAGGAGATGGGAGAGTCTAAAGATTTATGCAGGAGTGGAGCACTTGCTGGGAACAAGGTCCTAAAATACGCTGATGGATGTGAATTTCAAGAGCAAAGATAAACAAATTCTGAAAGAAGTCTATCCTCTGATCCAACTTCTAGGAATTTATATTAAAAAACAAAACTATCTTACCAAAAAGGTCTTATAAAAATGCTCACATAGGAGACAAAAAATATACAAGACTCCTCAAAGGCAAAAGCAATATATGTATAATAGTGTTCAAGGCAGTGTTGCTTATAAAAGGGTAAATTTCTATCAACGAAGGATTAGTTAAGCTCTAGAGTTGAGAATAGCTTTTAGATCTTGGAGTGGAAAGGTTTCCTGGTAGATACTATAATTTCCAGACATCATAAAAGCCAGTATTACAGAATTGATAACAAAACATACAGTTTGTACAAACCCATAAACAAGAAAAACATTTCCAGTCAACCTAATATATAAAGAATTCCTTCAGATTTATTTTTAAATTGCAACCCAGTAGAAATATTGACAAAATCTATAAACTGACATTTCATAGAAAACAAAAATTAAATAGATAACAAGTATATATTTTTAAGAATTAATCTCTTTAGAGGTGAGAGATATGTAATAAAATATCATCATTTTGCCCTTGAGATAAAAAGTTATAGAGATTGATATGTGCTGGTAAGGTTATGAAGAAAAAACACTATCAAACTAGTTGGGTAGAATTTAAATATAATACAATAGTTATAGAGAACAATTTGGGAATATCTATCAAAATTTTAAACGTACCTGGTTTCTTTTTAAAGATTTATTTTATTGTTTTTCACAGAGAGAGAGAGAGAGAGACAGAAAGAAGGGAGAGGGCCCAGAGCAGTCTGCATATTTGTACATTATCAGTTTTCGACATAGTTTTATTCCACAGTTGTGCGCCGGGCCAGTTGAGTGGGAGCCAGGCAGGGGGCCTCTCACATAAGAGGCATGCCCCGGGGGGAAGCCAAACCAAGGGAAGGGGGCTCCCACATGGAAAGCTCTCCCCAGTGAGTACCGAACTGGATTGGGAAGCACACCCCAGTTAAGCATATGGGTCCACACGGGCTGGGGCCTGGGCCGGGACCAGGACCAGGACCAGGACCTGAATTCAATCCTCAGACCCCTGGGCTATAATGGGAGAGCACTCAACCCACTGAGCCATCCCAGCCTCCCTAAAATGTGCCTGATTTTTGAGGCAGCAATTTCACTTCTGAGAATCTATCTTATAGAAATACCTCCACATATCACAAAATATTATGAATATTTTATTTTCTGATATTTTATGAACATATTTTATTGGTACATACTTTTATACTTGCCTAGAATGGTAAAAATTCAGATGTATGGGGAAGCTGGGATGGCTCAGTGGGTTAAGCACTCGCTTTGCAACCCTAGAGCCCGAGGATCGAATCACGGGCACGGCCCGTGCATACCCACATGCTGAGCTGGGGTGTGCCCCCAGTTCAGTTCTTGCCGGAACCTATGCAGGAGGCTCCCGGCCCAGTTCCTGCCCTGTGCAGCCCTGTGCCCACCTGTGGAGTGAAACTATATGGAAAACTAATGCTGTCAACTGTGGAGACTGCTCTGGGCCCTCCCCCTTCTCTCTGTCTCTGTCTTTCTCTCTCTCTCTCTGTCAAAAAACAATAAAAATAAATCTTTAAAAAATTGATGTAGCCTAAATGTTCAGTTAGAGAACAAATACATTATGTAGCAAGTATATGATGGAATACTGGGAAATAATGAAAAAGGAAGAATTGAATCTAGATATGATAAATTATATGAACTAGTTTTATAATATTTAAGTCAATAACTATATATATATATTGTTATTGACTTAAATATTATAAAACTAGTTCATATATATATATATATATATATATATGTAACTAAATTTTAAGTATAGCATGATCCCATTTTTGGAAACAAAAACTATTTCAACATACTGTACAAAATAAGGATTCGAGAATACATACATCAATCAACATGGATGAATCTCAGATGCATTATGCTAAGTGAAAGAAACCACATTCAAAAGGGTGTGTTCTGTGTGATTCCATTTATATGACCCTCTGGAAAAAGCAAAACTAAAAGAACAGAAAACAGAACAATGGTTGCTAGAGGTGGGGGTCAGAAAGGAGGTCACTAGAAAAGAGACAAAGGGAAATGTTTTGTGGCAATGGAAATGGTACATATCTCAACTGTGGTGTTGATTCCACACTATCTGCAATTGGATACTACAAAGGATGAATTTTATTGTATGTGAATTGTATTTCAGTACAATTGAACTTTTTTTAAAGTTGTTCTTTATGAACTTTTTTTAAAAGAGTTCATAAATATTCCCAGTAAACTTAATAGTACTTACCTTCTTGGAGAATGGGTGTGAGGGAGAATAAAAAAGGGAAGAATCTTTCACTTTTTACATTTTTGGATAATTTGGGTTATTTTTATTTTTTATTTTAATTTGAGTTATTTTTAGTAAGCATATATTACTTCTGTAGTTTTTGAAAATGTTTGATAAATATGACATGCTCTAACTTTGGAACACTATACAGCCACTAAAAGTAGACTTACATCTACTAACACATAAGGGCATTTACAATCATTGTTAAGTAGAAAAAAACCAAATTGTACGATAATATGCAATCACAGTTTTAAAAAATACAATAAAATTACATGTATACATGTATGTTTAAGTATATATGTGGGTCTCTCTGTGTATGAGTGTATATGTGTGTGTGTGTGCAAACTGGGATATCAGCTCTAAATCTTTAGCAGTGATTTAACAGCACTTACTTTTAGGGAGTGGAATCATTGTCAGTTTGTGGAAAAGATTACTTTTATCTTTAACCTTGGTTGAATGGTTATGAGGGTGTATCACTTACCGGTATGTAATTACCAAAAAAAACAAAAAAAAACTTATGAGTTTTATTTATTTATTTATTTATTTATTTAAATATTATTATATTTTATTGTTAAATTTAATGGGGTGACATTGGTTGGTAACAATCAGACAGTTTTGAGTTTTAAATTGTTTAACTTAAAGAGTTGCTTTGAACAAAGGGAGCTCTGTTCATCCTCGGAGAGGGCAGGCAAGATCTGTACTGATACAGACAATTTCATAGGTTGGAGGGTAGATAGAAGAGTCAGTAATTTCAGCCTTGATTCTGTCATTAAAATGGGTCACCTGTTGAGAGTGTAGGAGAATGGGTGTTGGGAGTTTAAGGAGGTGCAAACTCTGGAATAACTTCTAGGAGGTATGACAAAGAAGGACCTTGAGGTTAATTGACAAGTATTGTCAAGGGCAAAGATTACAGATGCCCTTAGGAGCTGGGTCAGGAGACTAATGTGGGAGGAGGAGGCCACAGGGGGCTTCAGCTAACTGAAGCAGACAGGATTATCCGACACGGGTCCTGGTGACTCCAGCCCAGTGTCTCCATGACTCCAAGAGATGGTGGAAATATAGCTGTGCAGATGAAATCATCCAATTGAAAATATTGGCAACTATTAGAATGTGTCGAATGCTATCCAAACCAAAACAAACCCATCAGGCATGGCTATGAGGCCAGTGGTAAGGGAATACTTTTTCTTTTTTTTGCCCTAATATTACCCTAGGCATTTTTGAAATTCCCTTATTTTTACAACCTAACACCTTTTAACTCACTGAAGCTTGCTTTTGGGGGAGATAAGATACATTTCAGAATAAGCAAAAAAAAATCATTGCTCAGTTGTGATGTTCAAAACACACCTTTTTAAAAGAATATAGCAGAAACTATAGTTTTGAAATTCAAATGTTCAGTGCCAAAAGCCAGGTTCCTGAGAGAGAAAAAAGGTTTTCTGTATTCTAAACATATCGTTTTAGATATGTATAACAGTAGCCTGGCTCTCTGAAAGCCCATAGGGGAAAGAATGCTGACGTTTTGGGGGCAGCTTTACCTCTAGGAAAGAGAGTTTGACCACTTGGTGGGGTGAAGGGCACTTATGACCCGCTTTCCTCCTGAACCCCTGGGAGGAGGCAGCCTCTCTCAAGCCCCTTGCCAGCACTATTCTGAGTAGCAACCTCAGTAAGACAAGTCCAGACAGAAAGGCAGCCTGAGCTAGCCTCTCCTTTGACAAGCCTTTCTGGCTCCCAAGAGGCCTGAAAGGTAAGAGTTTTCCGCAGGCCTTGGAAGAGATGGAGAAGCTGAGCCAAAAAGACTGGCCTGCAGGACAAGGGTTCACCATGGTGAGTGATGAAACAAGCCTGTAGTTGAGGGCTTGGAGGTGGACTGTCCACGTCACAGCAGACCCCACCTAATGTGTAACAAACAATAAAAGCAAACATTCCGAGTGATTCAGAGGCACACTGAAGTTAGAGCACAACTGAACTCATGTTGGAGTTTACCTGGAGGTACAAATGTACAGTGAAGATGAGGATATTGTAAAAGAATTATTCCAGTGACCCAGGGAATAGACAAAACTATATTCGAAGTACCGGCAATGCAGGGACACCCTAAAATGAAAACAACACGTTTTTAAGACTATTATATTCTCCCCTGACTTCCTCCTTACCCCCTCTCCAAAACAAACGTTAATCACCATGAGAAACACATCTGAAACTGGACTTCCTTATAATTTTAGAAAGACATCTAGGACAAAGACATCATACTTTTTTCAACACCTAGGGTATCTGATGGGGCCCAGATTTTCCAGTGAGTATCTATCTGTTCCTACTTGGTAAGGAACAAAAGGTGCTGATACTGGGAAGCGAAAGGAGGGCTTGTGGGTTGGAGCTGGTGTGAAGGGAAGGAGGTGGTACAGAAGGGTGTGGTCAGAACCTCCTTGAGGACAGGCTCTGGGAGTGGCCATGGATGTGGGCGGCTAAGTAGAGCTAGAGGAGAGGACAGGTAGTTGAAAAGGTCACCAGAATCAAGAGGGCTGTAGAATGGAGAAGATGCATCAGCTGCAGTCTGCGGTGAGGGCAGAGACTTTCCCAATGCTGAACAGGTGCTAGATTCCCTCTGTTTTCTGAACGTCATGGGTTAGCCACACGTTTCCATACCTGGGCCTTCGTCTAACATAGCCCCATAGGCATGTCACATTGAGCAATACGTTTACATGGAATACTAACATAACTATACATTGACTAATACCATGTTTCTCATGTTTGTCAGATTTCAGCAAAATTAGGATAAATGTGAAGTATTGACTCTCCTATACTTTGTTGCCCAGTAAACACACATAAAAATTCCTCAATTTTTTAGTTGAAAAAAGGAAACCTATTATCTCCTGAAATTTTTGCTTTTAAGCAGTTAAAGGTGGACCCAAGCTACCAGGGGAGCCCATTCTGTGCGTTTTTAGTTGACATTCAAAGTGAGGATACAGGGAGGACTTTTTATTCAATATAAAGGCCTCTAAGTCTCTAGAGAAAATTACTACTCAGGAGTGATTTTTTTTAAAACTTGTTTTCATTTTCTCTACACCAGACTAAGTATTCCTGAGACAAAACAGACCTTCTCAGGGAATCCAAACTCAAAGCCATAATATCCAATTCTGTGTAAATTAACATTTTTCCTACTGAGATGTGTAGAAAACATGCTAGAAGAGAATCCAAGTTGACTCCTAGTTAATATTGAGCTTTACAACACATTAGCCTGTCTTTTCTCTTTAATGATTTAAGTATCTGTTCCTAAGCTTTCTTGTCAAATAAACTAAAAGTCTGGCTTTCTTCTATCTTCAAGTTTGTAGCTAAATATTTATCTATGGCCTGAAGAAAGAGGGGAAGTCACGCGGGTTGTGGTAGAATGCATTTCTGCACATATTATCTAGCTGACGTTGTTGAAAATGGTGATATAATTACTGCCATGTTAAATGCTCAGGTCTGCCTCGTCAAGGCAGTTCTATTTGTTTTCCCAATAATGGCCACATATTTTCCTGATTTTTATTTTACTTTGCTAATTGAGATTTCTGCAAGATCTTATCTAGGAATGTGTAGAAAAAACAAAGCCCTTGTGAAAATGAAAGCGAGCAGTTTGGTATCCTTGATGCAGTGAAGTGCTCAATTATGTAGGAGGAGGGAAAAAGTTTACTGAGGAAAACTGCAGATAATATACAAATATTTTTATTTACTTTGGATGCTTTTCCAGATATACCTATATGTACACAGTAGTGTGATATGACTGCAAACGTTCCCAGGGTCTGTGGGAGTGACTGCCAGGCCTGCTTTCCTATGCTCACAGAATCTTCAGAGCTGGAGGGGTGTGTTGTGGCGTGAAGACTCTTCAGGAAAATTCTGAGAACTACTAAGGTCTCCTGAGTAGGAATATTTTATTACCATTTGAACCAGGTGTATTGTTTTCCTATTGATGCTGTGAAAACTTACCACAAACTTAGTGGCTTAAACAACAACAACGATAACAACAACAGAGACTGACAGCCTTAGCTTAAAGTCCTGCAGATCAGATGTCCAAAATGGGGCTCATGAGCTAAAATCAAGGCGTTGGCAGGCCTGTGCTCCTTTCTGGAGGCTCTAGAGGAGAATCCACTTTTTTTGCCTCTTCCAGCTTTTAAAAGCCCCATGTATCCCTCCATCTTGAAAACTCAGTGCCACAACTTTTACTTCTTTTTTTTTTAATATATTTTTATTATTTATTTTTGACACAGAGAGAGATACAGAGACAGAGCTAGAGAGAGAACTGAATTGGGGGAGCTCCCAGTTCAGCATATGGGTCCGCACAGGCTGGGGCCGGGATTCGATCCCGGGTCCCCGGCGCTGCAAAGTGAGCACTTAACCCACTGAGCCATCCCAGCTTCCCCACAACTTTTACTTCTGTCAACACATCTTTTTCTGGCTTTAATCCAATTGCCTCCCTTTGAAAGGAAAACTTGTGACTATATTGGGCCCACCCAATAATTCAAGTAAATCTTTGCATCTCAAGATCTTAGATTAATCACATCAGCTAAGTCCCCTTTGCCTTATAAGGTAGCATAGTCACGGATTTCAGGATTTCGGATGATAACAGTGTGTGGCCTACCACACCAGGGCTGCATGCATTGCCTTAAACCTGGGACCAATCATATCTTCAGCCACCTGGGTTTAACCTGGGCCAGGGCTCTGCAACACCCCAGTCAGTTAGTGCATCTTCTGCTAGATCCTTGACCCACCCAATCCACACCCTGCTCCTGCTCTAATTCACCAGAGTGGCCAGGGCATAGCCTCAAGACCATAGAGAAGAGCTGTGGAGTTGCTGCAAAGATCCCACAAAATCGTTTCAACCCCCATGAAACAGATATGGTGAATGAGCATGAAGTATGATATAATCAAAATACATGTTTGTTTTTGTCTTCCACCGTCCTTTCAAAATTTGTTCAGAGAAGGGGTGATCTTGTCCCTGCCTCTATGAGGGGCACTGTTAGCATTTTGAGCAGGACCATTTTTAAGATACTTAGCATCCCAGGCCCTTGTCCTCTAAATGTCACTAGCATCCTTTCCACTAATCTTAGTGACAATCAAAACACACTCCCACACATTCCCTAATGATCCCTAGGGAAGTGGAATTGCTGGAAGACTCAGGCAGGCCCAGGACTTATCTGTTAAAGCTCAGGCCCTCAGGAAGTAATTGTTTTATGGCCCCCTGAGGCCACATACATTGTCTGTGTTCAGTAATTAGGATGCCTGATTCCAGGCAGAAACCAAAACTCTGGTGGATTTAAGGCTGTTGCTGGGGAAATCTGTAGTAGGAGTGAGGATTGTGGTCAAGTCTCTCCTTATCTCACTCAGGGCCCCGGCTTGCTCATTTGAGTGGGAAGGACAGGGCAAAGGGGCCAGAGAAGTTCCCAAGTTTCTTGCTGATGGCTTGGTCACAACTGACTTTTCCTTTTGGTGGGGGTGTTGTGGGCTTTTTGGAGATTCCCATCTGGGAATCTCAGCACAACTCTCAAGAAGTAGGGAATGCATTCCATTCCTCAAAGACAACCCCCTCCACCAACACCCCCACCCCAGTCCCTGGCAGAACACACACACACACACACCTAGGCTTCCCCTCCCTCTGGGGTGAGCATTCAAGATTCAGGGAACTGCTTCTTCATTCAGCATATGGTGAGTGATTGTGGTCTCCTGTTTGAATGTCACATTGATGGCATCTTGGTATCTAGTTCAAACTTCCATTTTAACATCTCATTGTGGTCAAAAATTAAGAGAATAATTTCAAAACTAATAATTCAGATCTAATTTCTCAATGGTTAAGAACCTCTGGGTCTCTGAGTTGCCAAAGCATTATAAAGTACATACAATTCATCTTCATAATCCAATACCTTTTCGAACTGAATTTTGAAAGTATTACTCGAAATGTCCTTTTGTGTGGAAGAGTGTTTAGGAAGGTTTTTTTTTTCTTCCCAGTAAAACTTTATTTTTTTTCTCTTTTGCAAATTCTTAAAGCTCATAACCCTGTTGCTTTATATTCCAGTCCCTTCAAAATGGAGGTTGCAGGACACACAGATAACTTCTTGTCCATGTTCTTTTTTGACTCCAAGGAATATGTAGACCACAGAGGAGTGACTGTCTCAAATATGAAAGTATAATGAACTGTTTCACATAATAGCTACCACATATACCACTTCACAGCTTACAAAGTACCTGCACACAGATTTCCTTCTTTGAACCTTATGAGTCAGGAATAAGGCAATCCTAGTTTATAGATGAAGTAACTGAAACCCAAACAGAAGAGGAAAGGGAACTGTTTATTGAGTGCCGCCGTTTGCTGGGTGGGATTTTATATATTTATCATATCATTTAATGTCAGTAGTGAACATAAAAGATATCACCCCCAGGAAACTTCAAAAAGGTCAAGTACCATATTTTTCTGTATATAAGATGCCCCCGTGTATAAGACAACCCCTACTTTTCTAACCCAATGTTAAGAAATTAATACGTGGATTACTCCTGTCTATAAGACAACCCTCAATTTCTGGTCTAACAATTTTAGATAAAAGTATTGTCATACACATAAAAAATATGGTAATTTACCCAAAGTAACATAGACAGTAACTATGCCTTTTGACTGTACCATACATTTAGTCTCCTCTCTTAAATTAGAACTTGATCAGTTACCAATAAAATGCTTTGATATTCACCCCATACCATTAAAAAACGGTGTAGGGGTGTTTTTGTCTGTCTCTTTTATTGGACTTTAATACCAGCATAAGGCCAGATGGCCAGATAAGGCAGAATCTTATGGTTCCCAATTTTTGCCTTTAAGAGTGAGTGATGGGGAAGCCGGGATGGCGCAGTGGGTTAAGCGCTTGCTTTGCACCCCCAGGGACCGAGGGTTGAATCCCAGTCCCGGCCTGTGCAGACTCATGTGCTGAACTGGAGAGTGCCCTCAGTTCAGTTCTCACCAGGGTGAGACCCCGGCCCAGTTCCTGCCCTGTGCAGCCCCACGCCCACCTGTGGAATGAAACTATGTGGAAAAACCAATGATGTGCAGCTGTGGAGATTCTTCTGGGCCCTCCCCCTTCTCTCTGTCTCTGTATCTCTCTCTGTCAAGGACAATGAGGATGAATCTTTAAAAAAGTAAAAAAAAAAGTAAAAAAAAAAAAAGAGTGACTGAAAAGAAACATGAATTTCAGGAAATAGTACTGCAAGGCATTGCACATCTTTGTAAAGTGAGTTCTTTGAGACCAGTCAAACCAAGATAAACACTGAATTATTTCAAGTGAGGCGAATGCTGTCCTGTCCCTATTTTGCTCAGTGGAAGCCCAGAGCTCAAGGGAACTGGGGGTGGAAGGTTAAACCCCAGAGCACTCCTGTAAACATTTCCAGGACTTCCTTAAACCTTTGTTGACAGCACATTAAACAGCTTTCTCAGCAAAAGGGACCCCTTCTTCTACAGACCTGCTGGCCAAGGCCTTCAACTATGATTTCTCTCCTATCATTTTCGGAAAGCCCTGTCTTTCCCTTCATTGCAGAATCCTGTTCCGCCCTGAGTCCTCAAGGGGCCTTCCCGAGCCCCATGTCCCCTGAAGTTTTATAACTCTTGCTAATTGCATGGTATTCCTGGTTGTCATTATGCACATTCAAGTGTTGCTGCAATCAAGTCTTTAGAAATAATTGAATTGTGGCAAAGAGCTGTGTCATACAAGCTGAGATGATGGTGTTTTGCTGGACAGAGGAGAATCTTAAGAGAACAAAGAGCATAAAAGATTAGTGGCAGAGATGTGACTACCCATAGAAGCAACCAAAGTGGGAGACACTGGTCAGCACTCTTCACAGGACCCCTAACTAAGAAGATGATATGTGATTAATATTATATGTAAATAAAGGGGGGAAATTAAGAAAAGGACAAAACAAGCCTCAAATCAGAATGACTCCCCAGAAGGAAGCCACTCTATTCTACACTCTATAACCTCACTTCAAAGTAATTTTATGGTGCCGATCATTCTATAACTGGTCAGTAAACACAAAGTGAACTTCTTCTTGCCTTCCAAAACAATCAATGAGGGAGGAAAGCACCCTGGATCATGGTTAAGAACTTGTTTCAGCAGGTGTTCGTCATCAAAGTGGTTAAACAAAGAGGTGGCCAACCTTTGGCTTCCCTGGGCTACTTTGGAAGAACTGTCTTGGGCCACATATAAAATGCACTAACACAAAAAAATAAAAATAAAATAAAATACACTAACACTAACAATAGCTAACGAGCTTAAAAATCACACAAAAGAACTCATTCATGTTTTGAGAAAGTTTATGAATTTGTGTTGGGCTGCATTCAACTCTGTCCTGGGACGCATGTGGCCCCCGGGTCTTAGGTTAGACAAGCTTGGGCTAAAGCATAGACTGTGTACTTACAGACACGGTTCTAGACGGCCCAGGGATAAGATTTATTGCTGCCTGCTCGTGGCTCTTTCAGGTTGTTAGGAAAAAGGTTCAGATGCCCGGCTTTCCATGTGGAGGTTTTATGATTCGCACAAAAGAGTAAAAACCAAAGTCTGGTATGTAGTTAAAACCTCGGGCTCTGAAGTCAGGCTGATGAATTCAAATACTGGCTCTCCCATCTCGTAGTTGCATGTAAATTGTTTAACCTCCCTCAACCTTCATTTTGTTATCTGTAAAATGGGAAGATTAACATCTAAGATAACATTTTTAAGGTGAAATGAAATAGTGCTAGTAATATTTAATCTTGTGTCTGGCACTCAAAACAATGTTAATTTTTCCTAAAAAAAAAAAAAACACACACAAAAAAACCTTATGAAAACGAATTGGCAAGCCACAGACTGCAAAAAATATGCTCAGCATATTGTAACAGCTATGTAAGGCATTGAATGAGAAATAGGACTGTTGGGGTTATTACTATACAAGGACTATAAATATCTAAGCATTATGTTCTCTGGTACGCATGCAACTAATGAAAATTTCTAAAAAATAAAAAGTTAAAGGCAAAAAAATATACACAGCATATTTATCTGAGAAAGTATACATATCAAAAATATATGAAATGGGGAAAGCCGGGACGGCTCAGCGGGTTGAGCGCGCTTTGAGGCCACGAGGACCGAGGATCGAATCCCGGCTCCGGCCCAGGCGGACCCACATGCTGGACTGGGGAGTTCCCACAGTTCGGTTCTCTAGCTGTCTCTGTCTCTGTCTCTCTCTCTATCTGTCAAAAGTAAAATAGAAACAAATATGCACTGAAGATAAAATAATTACTCTCTATAAATATAAAAAAATATATATATATATGAAAAACTTTTGCTCATCAATAATAAATGAACCAACCAATTTTTTTTTTAATGGGCAAAAATCTTATACAGATACTTCACACACACACACACACACACAAAAGATATACAAATGGGTTTTAGAATATAAGAAGTTTCTCAACATTGTTAATTCTCAGAGAAATGTATATTACAGCTACAATGAGATACCATTTCACACCTAGAGTCAGTTCTTCTATCACTATATAATTGATCCCGTGTTCTCTTTCCTATCACCCTCCTTTACCCTCTAGTAACCACTAAACTGTTGTTGGTGTCTATGAGTTCTTGTTTCTTTGTCTTGTTCCTTTATTGCTTTCAGTTTCGTATCTGACATATAAGTGAAGTCATAAAGTTCTTGACTTTTGTGATTTATTTTGCTTAGCATGATAATCTCACAGTCTATCCATGTTGTCACAAATTGCTGTATTTCATATTTTCTTATCACTGAGTAATACTCTATTGTGTATGTGTACCACAATTTCTTTATCCAATCATCTATTGAAGGACACTTTGGTCTTTCCATGTCTTGGACACCATAAATAATGCTGCAATGAACATAGGGGTATACATATCTTTCTGGATAAATACTTTCAGAAATTTGGGCTAGATAACCAGAAGAAAGATTGCTGGGTTGTATGGTAATTTTAGTCTTCATTTTTTGAAGAACCTCCATATTGCCATAGTAGTTGTACCGTTCTGTATTTCCGCAAGCAATGTATGAGGGTTCCCTTTTCTCCACAACTTCTCCCAACACTTGTTCTTACTTGTCTTGTTGAGATAGCCATTCTGAGAGGTGTGAGATGGTATCTCATTGTGGTTTTGATTTGCATTTCCCTAATTGCTAGTGAAGTTGAGGATTTTCTCATATCTCTGTTTGAAACAGACTTATTCTCAATAGCCTCAAACTGGAAACAATCCAAATACCAGGAGAAAAGATGAACAAATAATACATATCCTAACAATGCACTACTACTTATCCATAAAAAGGAACCAAATATTGATGCTTGCAACAACACAACTACTAAGCTGAGCAAAAGGAGCTAGACACAAAAAGATGTACATGAAGCACAAGAACAGGCACATTAATTTATAGTCCTTTTGGTGCAAGAAAGATTGGCTAGGAAGGACAAGAAAACTTTCTGGGATTACAAAATTGTTCTGTCAAGTTTTGGTGGGTAGTTACATGGGTATATATAATTTTCAAATTTTATAGAAATGAAATATTTAAGGTCTGTGGATATCATTGTGTTTAATTGTACATCAGCAAATAAATGAATGTTACTTATTATTTTATCATTATTACAACAAATTATCTCATCAACAACACCGTAGGACTTGTGGAGAACTGGAACAAGATTTGTAGCTGTCTGAAACTCCACTTTGTGGTCCCATCTGGTGTTTCCTAGTGATTCTGTATTCTCATGACTCAGATTCTTTCTCTGACAGACTCCTACTGCTGCCTTTGTCTCTACTCCTTTTGGCTTCTATTGTTTAGTTTCCTACTCTGCTCTTTTACCCTCAGAGGCAGTAAGATTTGGCAAGTTAGTACTCTATTGCATGCCTATTGTTCTGATTTCTCATATCTGGCCACCTAGAAGCCTCTGCTCTCTTTACTTACGACATATAAAGTTGCCTTTATCAGAACCCTATTTTTTTCCAGTTTTATTTTGATGTAAGTAAATATGCATTTAGTTAATATCCATCATCTTATATAGATAACCCTTCAAAGGGGGGGGGGTGTTTTTCTCCTTGTGATGAAAATTCTAAGTATCTACTGTCTTAACAACTTTCAAATATACCATACAACAGTGTTAACTACAGTCTTGTATTGCACAGCACATCCTCAGTACTTATTTATCTTATGACTAGAAGTTTGTACCTTCTGACCACCTTCACCTAATTCCCTCGCCCCCACCCCCTGCTTCAGGTAGCTACAAATCTGATCTTTTTTTCTATGAGTTTAGTTTTTTGTGTTTTCTTTTTAATTCCACATATAAGTGAGATCATACAGTATTTGTCTTTCTCTGTCTGATTTATTTCATTTAGCTTAATACCTTCAAGTTCTATCCATGTTGTCACAAATGACAGGATTTCCTTCCTTTTCAGGGCTGAATAATATTCCATAATATATACTATATTTATCAACTTCTTTATCTATTCATCCCTCAGTGGACATTTAATGTGGATTTTTTCTATGTCTTGACTATTGTAAATAATGCTACTATAGATGTGGGAGTGCAGATATCTCTTCAACCTAGTGTTTTTGTTTGTCAGAACCCTATTTCAGATCCAATCTGTATGGTCAGGTTGGCAAGATGTCATGAGGTTGGAAGAAACTTAAGAGGCTGTGGATGATGGTCGATTGGATGTCCTCAAGCTAGTCATTATAATGACCAGAATTCCTGGGCCTCAGTTTATAAGTCTTTGGCTCTGGTTTTGTAACAAACATCACTGCAGCAAGAAGGATCTAAAGGAATGTTTTACACCCATAGGAGTACTCTAAGACTTGGTTGTCTTACTGATAAGGCCATAATGTTACCAGAGATATATAGATAAATATATGCTAATGTCAACTATTAACTCCCCAAAGACCACCAGAAAAACCTGTTGATAAACACCATTTTGTAAGTCAGGATATTTCAGGTGTTCGGGACCTGGATGGAGTGATTTTTGAGGCAGATCTTGCAAGGGGGGTAAGGGGGGGGCCAGGGACTGGGTGGAAGTAAGCAAAGTTTATTTTACAATAGCTTTGCATATGTGGGCTCAGTTAGGTGAGGATGTTGAAGGGCGTCTTGATGAGTAAGTTGTTATTCTTGATTAGGAAGCTGTTTAGTTGGTTCATACTCATATTCCAGGAGTAAGAGTTTCCTGGAGCAAGCGATGAACTTACTTCTGCTTGATCCCCAGCATTGATTAACAGAGGAACAGACAATTCTGTTGTTCAGTTCTCAATTACTTGTAAAAATTTAAAAGATTTATTTGTATTGTTTTTGACAGAGAGAGATGGAGACAGGGAGAAGGGCGAGGGCCCGGAACAGTCTCCATAGTTGCCCATCATCAGTTTTTCCACATAGTTTTTCATTCCACAGGTGGGCATGGGGCTGCACAGGGCAGGAACTGGGCCAGGGTCTCACCCTGTGAGAACCGAACTGGGGTCACTCCCCAGTTCAGCATATGGGTTCGCACGGGCCAGGGCCAGGATTCGATCCTCGGTCCTCAGGGCTGTAAAGTGAGCGCTTAACCTACTGAGCCATCCCAGCTTCCCCTACTTGTAAAAATTTTAAAACAATTTCTCACATATTCTACTTTAATCTCCTGCCTTCAAATCCATCAATCACACAAAAAAAAAAGTTTTGGTATAAGTTACAGGCATTGGGAGACTTTGAGCCATGCGAGCAGGTTGCATTAGGTGGCTATTGTTTCCTAAACTCCTATGAGACAGTAGGATGCTTTTGATAGTGTATCCGTTGTCTTTGTACCTGAATAGCCAGTTTCTCCTGCTTTTATCGGAATTAGATATAGTTTATTTCCCTGGAAGGAATAAAGAAACATTCCTTGTTCACTTACTTACTGCTAGAGGCTTGTATTTACAAAGAACCAAAATTTTGCCACCCTGCAGCTGCTATTTGGGATATTGATTTTTAAGCTCTCTATGTAGAAGTAAGACTCAGAAAGAATCTTTGGCCTTCCCACCTTTCCTGCCCAAGAGATTCAGGCAGAAAATCCTGCTTTAGGGAGGGAAGCTTGGCTTCATCACCTTAAGAATCTTCACCTTATGGGGAAGCCAGGATGGCTCAGTGGGTTAAGCGCTCACTTTGCAGCGCCGGGGACCGAGGATCGAATCCCGGCCCTGGCCCGTGCGGAACCATATGCTGAACTGGGAGCTCCCCCAGTTCAGTTCTCTCTCTCTCTCTGTCTAAATAAATAAATATATATATATTTAAAAGAATCTTCACCTTAGCATTAGCCAGGAAAACTCCAAGCCTGTTAGTTTAGAAACTCCCTATGTCCCATTGTTTCTAAGTTGCCCAGCAAGAATTTTCCTGGCATGTGTGTTCTGTTCTTCCTCAACTACCTGAAATATAAGATCCCATCAGCCCTCTTTTGACCTTTGTCCAAAAATGTTTCATAAACCCAATAGCATCATCTTACTATCTTTGGAATTTTCATGCCTGTATGAATTCTCCATGTGCGTGTATTAAGCATTTGATTTTCACCTGTCAATCGGTCTCTGTTACTTGGCCCATCTAGAAGAACTTAGAAGATGGGAACAAAAGTGTTCATGTTTTTTCAATACGTGGAAGCCCTGCTCATATCATACTCTCAGACCCAACCCCAAAGTGGAAGTTTAGGGGCATGGGGGCATTGATCACAGGCCTCCCTTCTTCTGAGTGTTGCGCATTGTTTCAAATGTCAGCAGCAGAAGTTCTGTTGGCTCAGGAGTGGGAGGAGGCACAGTCTGTGTGTGAAGGAACAGATGGCCGCAGAGGGTGGAGCCTGAGCCACTCTCCACCCTGCCTGGCCTGGTAAGTTCACTGACACAGCACAACCTGGGGGTTGCCACAGCCTCCTCCTGGCCTCCCCACCTCTGCTCTCCCCCACTACCACGTGTCCTCCCCTGAAGCCAGCCTACTCCTCTTCAACAAGGAATCCTGTCCCATCCTGCTCAGCAGCCTTTCCTGTGTAGGCTACAGGATAAGATGCCAACTCCTTAGCTTGGCATTCCACTCTCTACTGATCACAGAGCAGTCCTGTCACAAGATCTCCTATCATTTCTCAAGGTGTTATACCTGTAGCCACTCTCTAGACTCTGTCCCATACCTTCCCTATTCGCCTTTCAGGACCCACTCCTATATCCCTTCCTCTGGAAAGTTTTCCAAAAGGCCTTTGTGGGAAGATTAGCTATTCCCTCCTCAGGGTGCCCTTAGCACTGGATTCATACATACACTTTAGGTTTTCTTATAATTTATCTGTTTACATATCTCTCTGCCCCACTAGATGGTAAGATTCTCAAGTACACAAGTCTTGTCATAAGCTGATGTGCAATATACATAGTGAATAAATTAATAAAGTCTAATGCACACTATTTATAGTTACTTCTTAAGATGTAATATGCTTCTAAATATCAATGAACTTCTCATGCTGCCCCCTTTTTCCTCCCCACTCAGCCTTCCTGGGGCTTAGGAGTTCTAAGAGAAGGGAATTATGACTGTGAAGTGGGACACCCAGGTCTCTCGAATCATCTGTGTGCTCTTTTTGGATGTTCTTTGCCCTTTTGGGAGCCCTCTCCTCCTCCAGATGCCCAGAGGGAGAGCAAAGCCAAATATGAACTGTTAGTATGTGACTGTATGGGTGAGTCATCTAACATTCTAGACTCATCTGAGAAATGAGAGGTGTGAACACGGTGGTATCTAAGGTTATTTGTAATTCTAACAACCTATAGGTCAGAAAGTCACTGGAATTCTGTGCAGTCCCAAACAATTGGAAAATTACTTCTGGGCAGAAGGCCTTTTCAGTGTTCCCTGTAATGCCTTTCTGTGAATAAGCCCTTCTTCTGTCCTCCCCCACCTCCCTGAGAGCACCATCCTGTCCTGGGACATCAACTCCCCCCACTTCTGACCCACAGCTTCATCTGAGTGACTGGCTCCTCACCTTGAAGACTTCACTGTTGAGTTACTCATTTTGATGCAACAGTATTTCAACTGCTACCACTTGAATAGTCCGAACTCTCCCTATCAAAAATGTCTTGTGTTTTCCCATCTCCTGAGGATTAAAAGAGCCACCACTCCCATCCTAGACTGTTTGTACAGCCTCTTAGAGGTGGAGAGGCCAAGCCTTGGTGTTTTGTGAGGCTCTCAGCCAGGGACTAGGAATGATGGGCAGGTAGCACATTGCACAACTCAGGGGGTGCCCTTCAGACCGAGATTGCTGTCGATTTGTACATGCGTTAGGATATTGTTCTGGCAGATAGCAACAAGGGGTCTGAGGAAAAGGTACCTTTTCTTATCACACAAAGATACTATGAGATTAGCCACAGTGATGCCTCCCCACTTTTTTAGAAGGAAACATGCCAAATAGGGTTATGCAATTGTAGATTGTTAATATTCCATGTAACAAAGTAGTATTTTTTAATTGTGGTAAAATACATATAACATACAATTTACCATCTTAATCATTTTAACGTGAACAACTCAATAGGTTCAAATACATTCACACCGATGTGCAACCAACCTCCAGAACGCTTTTTATCCTGCAAAACTGAAATTCGAGGGGAAGCTGGGACGGCTTAGCAGGTTAAGTGCTCACTTTGAAGCCCCGGGGACTGAGGATCAAATCCTGGCCCCGGCCTTTGTGGACCCATGTGCTGAACTGGGGAGTGCCCCCAGTTCAGTTCTTACCAGGGTGAGACCCCAGCCCAGTTCCTGCCCTGTGCAGACCCACACCCACCTGTGGAACAAAACTATGTGGAAAAACCAATGATGTGCAACTATGGAGACTGTTCTGGGTCCTCCCCCTTCTCTCCATCTCTGTCTCTGTCTCTCTCTGTCTCTCTCTGTCTCTCTCTCTCGCTCTCTCGCTCGCTCGCTCTCTACCAAAACCAAAACAAAAAAATAAATCTTTAAAACTGAAATTCGATAGCCATCAAACAACAATCCCCACTTCTTTCTCCTCCTAGCCTCTGGCAACCACCTGTCTATTTTCTGTCCCTACGAATCTGACTACTCTAAGTACCTCATCTCAGTGGAATCATACAGTATTTGTCATTTTGTGGCTGGCTTATTTCACTTAGTATAGTGTCCTCAGGGTTTATTCATGTTGCAACATGTGGCAGAATTTCCTTCCTTTTTAAGGCTGAATAATATTCCATTGTATTTTATGTATGCATGCATATACTACATTTTCTTTATTCATATGTCAGTGGACACTTGGATGCTCCTAATTTCTGGTTATTGTGAATAATGCTGGAATGAACACACACACAAAAGTTGTATGATGAATAACTCCTTGAGCCTTCAGCGTACATCTGGGATTACTGGTATAACCTCATTTCCTTCTGTGGATATGAGGCCAGGACCCTACTGCTCCCACCCCACACCACTGTAGGCTCATTTTATATGATCCCTCAAACAGGGCTTCCTTGCATATTTGGCAGCCAGAATAACTAAACAACACAATTATTTTCAGAAATAATCATGAAATGAAATGAGTAATAAGGATAGGCAGGGAAAAGCCGGGACGGCTCAGCGGGTTGAGCGCTCACTTTGAGGCCACGAGGACCGAGGATCGAATCCCGGCTCCGGCCCAGGCAGGACCCACATGCTGGACTGGGGAGTTCCCACAGTTCGGTTCTCTAGCTGTCTCTGTCTCTGTCTCTCTCTCTATCTGTCAAAAGTAAAATAGAAATAAATATGCACTGAAGATAAAACAATTACTCTCTATAAATATAAAAAGATAAAAAAAAAAAAAAGGATAGGCAGAGAAGAAACACAGACGGTATTCGTTTTAATTCATTGAAGGCTCATCTATTGAGAATTTAAATTGTTTACAGCCCTACAGTTTACTGTCTGGGGTAACCCAACTTTACATTTTCAGAAAATTCTTAATTAGAATTATAAAGTTGAATTTCCTGAAAAACTGACTTATTTAAACAACAGACTATCAGCGTGCCCTTAGCCAGTGTCCTAGTTTGAGCTGCTATAACAAAACAGCATAGACTGGGTGGTTTCAACAGCAGACATGTGTTTTCTCAGTTCTGGAGACTAGGACATCCAAGATAAAAGGGCCCACAGACTAGGTTCTTGGTTAGGGTCCCCTCCTGGGCTTCAGGACAGCCACCTTCTTGCCGTGTGCTCATATGGCCTTTCTTTGGCGCAGGATCATGGAGAAAGGTTAGCTCTGCTATTGCTTTCTCTTCTTATAAGGACACTCATCCCATCTCTAAGGGCTGTACTCTTGTGACTCATTTAAACCTAATTACCTTCTAAAGGCCTCCAAACACCAGTGCATTAGGGGTTAGGATTTTAACATATGAATTTGAGGGTGACAAAAACATTCCTTTGAAAGCACTGGATAAATAGCTTCTTCTCAAAGCAATCATTAGCTCATCTGGGCTTATCAAGTAATTGTTTACTTTTTAAAGATTCACTTCAAAATCTTAACTTCCCTGTGTTAACTGATACTAAGCTATGGCATCATGAACTTTGTCCAGTCCCAATCAAGCCTGATAGTGAAAGACCCACCTTAAACCAAATCCACCTCTGACCTCCCTCTTCTGAATGAGACTAAGACTTCATCAAGGTAGGGACTGCCACAGGGCACCAGCTGTCATCAACATAATTGTCAGCAAAAAGCATTTTAATAAAAAAGAAAATATAATTATAGGACACAAAATGAAACATGTAATGAAGTGATGCTTTTAAAAATCGTCAATTTTTTTGAAAAGGGGCAAAAACTTATACCTACATTTAGTATGTTGCAATAATCAATGGCACTAGTTTCTATTTTCAAGACTTCTGCAAATTTGTCAAAGATTGTCAATTAACTTTCTTTACATGTTTAATAGACAGCATAGCTGTCTCCACTCATATTAAACAAAGAACACCTTTAATTATTTTCATTTTGAACATCTTCCAAATAAAACAATATATGCATAAATAGTTAAGAAAAACTTACATAAGGATGAGAGTGGCAGAGATTCATGATACAGGTAATCCTATTTCATAGCAAATCCCAGAAATTGTAATACTGTCTATATCTTTGTTTCTTTAGGATAAATTGTAGCAGTTTTCAAATATCTCTGAAATTAAAAAAAAAAATCCCTAAAATATCTTAACCAAAAGTTTATCATGAATTTTTATTGTATTTGCTTAAAAAGTTCAACAATTTTACTTTTGCAAAAATCAGAGAAAGTGGCTGAATGCTAATAAATATTGATTGTATTTGACCCTTTAGTTTAGGATGAGGATTCAGTTCTTGGTCAAAATAATTAGATATTCAAATATTCTTTTAATTTCTTCTGACAATGTCAAACCAGCAACTTTTGTTATTTCTCCTAGCATTCTTCTTTGAAATGGCCATTTCCTTCTGCATTGTTTTGCAATAGTATTTTGCACCATTGCTCTCTTCCAGTCTTCAGTAATCAATTCTAAGGCTTAGCTTTTCACTGTACATTGTTCTGGATTGAGTGAGGCTATTTGCAAATATGTTTGTATGGTCACATAGAATGACATAATTAAAGTTACTGGAATCTTGTTTGCTTTTGTAATCACTGTTACTGATTATGTCAAATCTACAGTTTAGACTCAGGAATATGATGTTCAACTGTGTCCACACTGAGACTTAATGATTTCCAGTTTATCATAAACTTACTCATGACACAAATGCTCGTAGCTGAGTCTGCACATGTCATAGGCCGGCCAACTGCGTAACTGGAAGTTCTCCAAATTAACTTCCATGACATTGAACATAATTGTTGATAAAAGGGTAAGTAATAAAAATGTGCTAATTGGAGATATGTGTGTGTGTGTATGTATATATATACATACACACACACACATATACATACATATACATATATATATACATATACACACACATGCATACACACACACACACACACACACATACACTTACATATAAATATACACACAGAAACCCAAGAAGTTGCTTAGAATTTAGGACAGAAAAATTTTTTTCAGTGAGAATTATTTTATCACTGCCACAGCTCAGAATTGTGAGCGGAGGATAACAATAAAAAGCAGGCCACCTTGTAGCTGGCTTTATTGTTGTTTTTAAATGCCCTTTACACATTGAACTCCTCCCTCACTCTCTGCCTGAGAAGGATTGTTCCCACTGCCCTCCTGTCTGCAGGCCACCACATGCTGAGGTCAGCCATGAATGGAGATTAGGGGGCAAGAGAGACTCAGGTAAGACTGAGATGTATTCCAGCAGCAGGACTTCTTTCTTGTAAACAGAACACTGCTTTTTATTAGGTGTCTGCCTCTCAGGGGAAGGCCCAATCCAGAAGATAATTAATCAAAGACTTTGTTAATTTAGTTCCTCTTGCCTGTAATTGGTTTAGATGTGGGTTGAAATTCTAGTCAAAGAGCCTTGAAAGGAAATCTGTTGTGAGAGCTTTCAAATCTTTCAGTGTACCTCAAGTATTGCCTATAGCTAAGACTTACAAATAAATTATAAATAAATCACATATACAAACATGTATGTATAAATGTATGTGTATGTATATGTGCATATACATATGCATTGGAAATAAGATAATAAACCTATACATATAAACACTGGACAATAGATAATACGTATATATATATGTCATCTTGTTTCCAGTATTATCTGTATATTTTGTGATTCATAAAAATGCATTCACGTAAAAGAGGTGCTAAATTCCTAGTAGATTTTTGTTTTTCTGCAATTTTCTCAGTCAAAGGGTACTAAAAATACAAATGCTGTCAATACAGGATCATGAAGTACCTTTACGTTTAAAAGGTGTCCTCATAGAAGGGAGGACCTATTCTGTCATCAAATAGCTATATTATCAGAATTTTCCATCAAACACTAGAGGGCAGTATAAACCAGCAAAAAAACACAACAAGTCTGTGGGCTGCCGCATAGTACTGTGAGGATCCCAACTGTGATAGGCAGCCACTTCATTAGAATGGCCGATTTAGGCAAAATAAATCAGGTCCCATTTTTTTTTAACTCAAAATGAAAACGTCTTTACTAACTCCCATGAGACATATGTATATTCTAACCAGTTAGACCACCTTAGACATTAAATGCTCAGAGTCTAACATCATAGTAACTGACTTTGATTCTCACCTCTACCCACAATAGCAGTGAGCCCTTGGGAAAGTGTCTCTACCGTGGTTTATCCATAAAATAGTGGACAATAATAACATAGTTACAACAGTGCCTGCATAGCACACGGTGACGGTACTGCATTAAGTGTTAGAACAGTCAGGCTCTGGAGTTACACTGTCTGGATTCAAATATTGGCTCTACCAAGCTAAACAAATAGCTTGATACTTGGGGCAAATTATTTTTCTTAATCTCAGAATTCTCACCCATAAAATAGCGCTAGAACTATCAACCCTATGGTAACTGCTTGAAGATTAAATGTGCATCAGCACCTAGCACAATGCCTGGCACATAGTAAAATAGAATAGATGTTTATATTTAGTATTACTTTTAATATTATTTTTATAATTACTCGTGATGCTTTCATTAGACTTGTAACGAAAAACTTGGCACTGGTATTTGTGCCATTTCTTTTAAGATTTATTTTTATTGTTTTTTGACAGAGAGACAGAGAGAAGGAGGGAGGGCCCAGAGCAGTCTCCATAGTTGACATTAGTTTTCCATATAGTTTCACTCCACAGGTGGGCGCAGGCCGCACAAGGCAGGGACTGGGCCAGGAGCCTCCTTCATAGGCCCCAGCAAGAACTGAACTGGGGGCACACCCCAGTTCAGCATATGGGTTCACATGGGCCAGACTCAGGATTCTATCCTCAGGCTCCGGGGCTGCAAAGCAAACTTTTAACCCGCTGAGCCATCCCAGCTTCCCTGTGTGCCATTTCTTTTTTTACCTTAAGTTATGCTTGGAAAATAACAACATGGAGTCCATTTTCTGATTCCTCCTGAAGCTAGTTAAGTAGGCCCCTAACTACAGCCTGCTCCCCACTGTTCTATAGCTTTGTCTCTACCAGAAAACGAAAATGGAAAGTCATGCAATTAGATGGAGAATTTGCTTTTTGTCAACAGACAATGTCTACAATTTCTCCCTCTTTAAAACTTCTTTTCTTTTTGGAGGAGATATTTTATTTGGATCATTGAGAAACTTGGAGTTTCTACTCTAAGAATGTGTACAAGGTATCTTCCTTTGTTGATTTCTGGGTAGACTTTCACAGAACACAGTGAGCATCTGCTTTCTCCTCAAGCTGGTGTCTGCTTATGTCTTACTCATCATTGAACAAGAATGGCTCGGCACTGGCAGCCTGGTTTACGTCTTCCTAGCTCCATGAAGAAGCTTGTCTTTTAAAATACAAAACATACTTCAAAAATATCATCAGTCATTTTGAGTGTTTTATTATATCTGCCAGAAGAGTTTGATGGGCTTGGACTGTTGCTTAGCACATAGTCTCTGTTAATAACTCCCTCCCAAAATAAATTTTTTTTTAATGTTAGCAATGGAAACAAATTTGACTTCATGAGCTTATCGATAGTATTGGAGGATTTATAGTTTGCCAAAATGAACCAAGAAGGTCAAAATCCCACAGTTGCCAGCCAATTTGATCAATTTGAGGCAATGGATTGACTTCACTGTCAGTTGTGTTCAGTCTCACCCCTGACCTTCCTTTCCCACTGGACACCATCATTGCTCCAATTGGCCCTTTGTGGCCAGAGCTCTAGCAGTTGTTAGCACTGAATGACAGAGAAAATGGCTGGGCGGGACGGCTGGGAGCCCTGGATCACTTCCAGAAGAAAACTTCCCCATAGGAGCCAGTGAAGCAGTTTTTACCAAGTTAGAAGTTCAAAGACTTGTCCAAAGAAGTCAGAACTTCTACAGCTGGTTGAAGTTCCAGGGTAATCATATCTTCCCTTTCAATGTAAAAACTGAAGAACTTTATAAAAAACATGAAAACAGTTTAAAACATTAAAAAGACACACACACCCCCACCCTGTCAAAAAAATAAATAAATAAAGACAAATTTTTATGCACTGTAGAAACCATTCAGAGGCAAAAACATCACATCCTAGTGAATATAATAGGGCCTTGCAACCCCCTCTTATTTGAACACAACTCTCATTGACTTAAAAGTGGCATTTTCCAAACTGGCTGCAAGAATGATTTATCCTCTAAACAAAACAGGCTGCATTGGTTCTGGTAGAATGGCTTCTCTTCTTTGTCTCCGGATAATTTGATACAGCATTCATTCATTCAAGTGTAACTCTCATTTGAAAAATTTCTCAATGAGACCATTTAAAAAATATTTTCTAATCAGGAAGTTTCATGTCTAAGGCTACTTTCAGCCCTCAACCTTGTCCTTGTTAGCTCAATAGAATTGTTAAAAATTGATCTTTTGAAATAAAATTTTCTACAGTAAATTTTACTGAAAAGTGATCACTGTTTCCCCCATAAAACTTTGTTTAGACTATGCGTGTGCAGTTTGTGTCTACAATTTTAAGACTAGGGATTTTCTTAGTGCTTCAGGTTTTTTTGTTTTGTTTTCCAGATAAAATGATAAGTTATCAGACTTAAGACTTGGAAAGGAAGGGAAGTCACTTAAATGAATTCTTCTGTCCTCCACATGCCTTTGGCTATTTCAAGAAGAGTAACAAATTTCTAAGTGTTTAAAAACAGTGCTGTGGAAAACAGAGCTGCAGGTAACACTGTTTTTCTGCTGGGAGATACACCCTATCAGGGCCAGTCTCCTAGCTACCTACCTTCTGCAGTCTCATGCACTTCCTGGCCCCCTAGGTCAGAATTCCCATAAATTTTAGTCCCTGCCATTTTCTCAGGGCAGAGGTGATACCAGGAAGAGGACACTCCAAAATCACATCTTCATTAACTCAAACAAAGCAGACTTGCAGGTTTACGTTTTAAGCCTATGAATCTTCTTTGTGATGGTTCCCATGTCTCTTGAAGTAAACAATGTAAAAAGAAAAATATTATGGTCTCTTTTTGTAGCATTTTGTTCTGCAAGTAACTTGTGCAGGAGAGGGGTGCTAGTGGCCCAAGCCTGGGCATAGCTCTCTGACTTCACTCTCACCATTGTCTCTTCTTAATAACCAGCTCACCAGTTACCACAATACCTGTGTGCACAGAAGAAAGCCCAATTTGAAAGGTCTGTAATACTAAAGGTGAGATGGGAGTTAAATTTAGGACTAACCAGAAGACAGTCTGGTTAGTGGTTTTGTTTTGACTTCAAATTGGGTGTTTAGCATATTTGTATGAATGGGGTTTACAAGAATAATCAGAATTTAAAGTCCTTGTAGATCTTTAACATATAAATAACCAAGACAGCCAAGGAGATTGTTCAATATCAAAGAGGTTATTACCACATCCTAAATTCCTCCTTGAGTGAGAAGTGAATGATCAAATTCAGAAACACTTCATTTGATATAGCTAAATGTGATCCTTCTCGTGCCTAATTGCCTCCCAAGATTTTGCTCTTCGCTTGAGCAAATTAATTGAGGGCGAACAATGATCAAAAGAAAAACTTAAGAAGAGCCTACTTCATAACTTGTTGGTGAATCTGAAGCACAAATTATAAAAAAAAACACCCTTTCTTTAGTCAAGTAAATACCAGAAGCAAAAGATGCAGATTTTAGTAAGAAATATCACTACAAAATAAATGAGACAAAATAAGCAGGAAGGTTTGGAGTGGGCTTAAGCATGTCACAATCACTGAACTGAGTGGTGCTGGTTGGTTCCTCACAGCCCTTTCTATAGCTTTCTTGGCAGGTTCAGCCTGAATTGTGAGGAGCTCTCAATTTGTAACCTCATATGCTGACCACACACACACACACACACACACACACACACACACACACCCCACCTGGCACACACATCAGTTTTATTTTTTATAAACAGCGTTTACACAAGGTGCTTGAGCTGAGTTCAAATGAACAGAGGAAATTTGCATAGGAAAAGATCATGCTTTAATAAAAATAGTAATGTGAAAATCACTTCTGGAATACTCATATATCCTATAGCTATAACTGCACATGTACAAAGTTATCCACTATAATATTGTTTGTAAAGAAATAATTGGAAACAACTCAAGCATCCATCAATAGGGGACTGCTTAAATAAGACTCATTGCCACAATAGAATATATAACTGTACAAAAACTATTAAATCTGAGGATGTTCTCCAGGATATATTAGTGCGGAGCAGTGTACCTAGGGTGTTATATCTGATGTGAGAATGAAGAGAAGATTGTAATTTATCTTTGAATTTACATAAATAAATTTTGGAAGGAAACCTAAATTAATGAGAATGTTCCCTGAGTCTGCACAGTCAGAGATTAATAAGAACAGGTATGGGCAGGTCTTGATAATTCAGTTTTAAAATCATTTTTGGTTTTTCAACCACATGAATGTATTATCTATTCAGAAATTTTTATTTAACATAATAATACAGCTCAACAATAAAACAAATCAACTTTTTTAATGGGCAATAAATTTGGACACATCACCAAAGGAAAGATCTGGATAGAAACTAAGTATATGAAAAGATGCTCAACATCATTAGTCATTAGAGAAATACAAATTAATACAAGAATGGATCAATATTTAAAACCTGATAATATCAATTGCTGAGGAGGAAGTGAAGTAACTGAAATTCATACATTGCTGGTAGAAATGCAAAATGGTACAGCCACTTTGGAAGATAGAGCCTCAGTTTCCTATAATGTTAACATACATTTACCATATTACCCAGCAAGTCCACTCTTATATCTTAACCAAGGGAAATGAGTACATATGTTTCCCACCCCCTCAAAAAAAAATTCTAAAAAGACCATGCAAAGATGTTTATAGTAACTTTAATCATAGTCATCAAAAACTAGAAACAATGCAAATATCTACTAACTGGTGGATAAACAGTTATTAATATATTGTGGAATACCACTTACCAATAAAAAGAAATGAACTACTGATATATGCAACAACATGAATAAATTTCAAACGCATTCTGTTAAATGAAAGGAACCAGACTCAAAAGGCTACATAATGTAAGATTCCATGTATGTGACATTATGGAAAAGGTAATACCCTAGAGATAGAAAACAGATCAGTGGCCATGTGCTGTAAGTGAAGAAACGTTTGCCTACAAAGGGACTCAAGTGAACTTTTGGGGGTGATAGAATTGTTCTATATCTTGATTGTGGTGGGGGTTAATGCAACAGTTAATATTGGTTAGAATTCATAAAATTGTGCAACTTAAAGGGCTGAATATAAATTATGTCTCAACAAATGACTTTTAAAAAATTATAATAATAAATAGAAAGGAGACATGGCCATACTTCTGTTTTACAAACGTCTCTTGTTGCTATGTGGTAAAAACACTGGATTGAGCAAGCATAAAACACCAGAATTGCAGCTATTACAATGGTGCTACCAGGGCGGTGGCGGTGAAGATGCACCGGGCCCAAGAGACGGTTTGGAGTGAGAAATAGGAAGACTTGCTAATGGACTAGATGTGGGTCAGGAGACAGCTAGAGTGATCAAAGGAGACTTCAAAGATTTTTTTTATTTCCTGTGTCTCAGTCTGTTCAGGCTGCTATAACAAAAATGCCATCAACTGGGTGGCTTAAATAACAAACATTTATTTTTCACAGTTTTGGAAGCTGGGAAGTCCAAGGTCAAGGCACCATAAGATTAGATGTCATGTGAGGGCCCACTTCCTTGTTCATAGATGGCCTTCTTCTTGTTGTGTCCTCACATGGAAGAAGGGGCAAGGAGCTCTCTACGGTTTTTTTTAAAAGGGGACAAATCCCCATCTTGAGGGCTCCACCCTCATGACCAATTCATTTCCCAAAGGCCCCACCTCTTAATATCATCACATTGGGAGTTAGGGCTTCAACACATGAATTGTGAACAGATACAAGCATTTTGTCTGTAGCATTATGCCATTTGAGGCAGGTGTACAGCAAAGACTATCATACAATTCTGTCCCTAATTTCACCATGAATTACCTGCAGAACCTCTAGCAGAGTTTCTAACTGTGTGCTAAGGACTGGAATAATAATATGCAAACTGGAGAGCATGAGAGAATCATTTGTTGTTGTCTTAAAAATTAAAGAACAAAGAACTAATCTAGTCAAGGTCTTCCAGAAAAGAAGAGCTTCTCTGAGCAGGATGCTTTCCCCTCAGTAGGACAACAGTAAAACAATGAAACGGTTACTTGTATTTTCTGTTCAAGAAAAAAATAAATGATCTAACAAGAAAAGAGGGGGAGGGGGTGGAAACGCTGAAATGTATTGCTTTTTTTTTTTTTTAAGATTTATTTTTATTGTTTTGACAGAGAGAGAGAGATAGACAGAAAGAGAGAAGAGGGAGGTCCCAGAGCAGTCTCCATAGCTGTCTGTCATTAGTTTTCGATATTTTCACTCTACAGTGGGCGCAGGTGGGTGCTGGTCTGCGCAGGGCAGGAAGCCAGCAGGGGGGCTCCCACATGGGAGGCATGCCCTCGTGAGCTGGGAGGCTCCCATATGGGAAGCTTGCCCCAGCAAGAACCAAACTGGGGTCCACACGCCAGTTTAGTACCTGGGTCCGCACGGGCTGGGATACAATCCTCGGACCCAGGGACTACAAGACGAATACATAACTCACGGAGCCATACCAGCATCTCCTCCATTTATTTTTAACATTAAATCATTATAACTCATTTGTATTGTTTTTTAAATTGTAACGTTTATTTCCTATGCTTGCACATATTTTACCATGGCTGATGACGGACTGACAAGTGACTGTCCATTAACCTAACTTACCATTAACATGCTGATCTCACTTGATCTCACAGTTGAGAGCTGAGCAGTTGCCTTTGGACACTTCAGTTCAGAGTCATTTGGTCTAAGTGGCTAAACTAGATCTTGAAAAGTCATGTGAAGTCCAACGGAAAATCCTTTCAGGTTTATGCTAGTAAAATATTTTGTGATAAAGATAAAGACCATGACAAATGGCAGTAGTAGAGTCCAAACCTACTATGTATCACCTCTTAATTTTATTTTACATATGTACAAACGCACATATTAGTATGCATACATATACACAAATATATTCTGATTATAAAAATAACACACAAAGGCTGTAAAACATTTTTTTAAATCCTTCCCCAATTCCACTTTCCAGATATTTACTATTAGCTTTTTATTAGTACAGTAGACTCTCCATTAACTGGAGCTCAAGCAACCAGCAAAAGCCAGTTGCTTGAGAGTGCCAGTTACTTGAGTTCCGGTTAATGGAGAGTCTACTTACATTTTTCCAGCATCCACCAATCCCCATGGGTGCTGGTTAACTGGGAACCCACTGTATATTTCTCCGAATTGTTTTCTATGCAATATACATTTAAGAGCATTACTTATGAGTATTTGAAGATAATTTAAATAAATTCAAACCAAGACAATGGATATTAATACTTCTCTGATGACTAGGATGAGGAAATTATATGATAGGATATATCCAAATTTCTCTAAAGGATATGTCTAAATAATTCATTAACTTTGAAAGTATGCATCTAGACTTGTTTTCTTTGATGGTTATTAAGAGAATTTATAGAAATTTTATGTAAAAGTGTAAAATAGAAATACAGAATTATCTGATTCTGTATAAAGATTCTTAGCAATAATATTTCAAAACGTTAATACATTTAATTTATGATAGTGACAGGGTTCAGAACATGCTACTTCAAATTATGGTGACTTGGCAACTGAATACTTTAAGCCAAGTTTGTCCAACCTGCAGCCTGTGGGTTGCATGCAGCCCAGGCAGCTTTGGGTGCATCTCAACACAAATGTGTGAACTTTCTTAAAATATTAGGAGATTATTTTGCAATTTTTTTTTTTTTTTAGCTCATCAGCTATCATTAATGTTAGTGTATTTTATGTGTAGCCCAAAACAATTCTTCTCCCAATGTAACCCAGGGAAGCCAAAAGGTTGGACACCCTGCTTTAAGTTAAGGAATTTAAAAAACAGCAGGTGCTAGAAGGACTCTCTTGACCTTCCTTTTCCCCGAAGCAGGTCTTAAGACCCTTATGTAATAAGTTCTCCCCCTATACCCAGAGAAAAGGAGCATTCTTATGTTCGAAGACAGGGGAGCCCTGAGAGGAATTGGTGTATGCAGGTATTGCTAAGTTTCTCCCAGTTTACTACTCTTAGCTCATACACTTTTGTTCAATTACATTTTTTATCACTTTCCGCTCCGCATCAAACTAGTATAAAAACACTCAGCTTTAACCATTTCTTGGGGGTATTCACTTCCTTATCGACTCTTGTGTCACATAAAACTTATTTTAAATACATTTATATGTTTTTCTCTTCCTAATCTGTCTTTTGCTACAGACCTCCCACCAAAAACCTAGAAGAATAGAAGAAAACCATTATTTTTCATCTTTATATTAGAAAATGTTTTACTCTGATAGAAATGCTTTCTAAATAATATAATAAATTATGTGCTATAATGTATTTAGCCATTTGAATTGTTTAAGTATTTGAATTAAGAAAGAATAGTGACTAATAACAGTAAGTAATTAACATCAAAATATCTTGTTTTCCAGAAAGATTAAGAAAATCTTTAACATGAACGTGTTTTATATTACCTTATACACTATTTGTTTTGGCCACAAAAATATTTCAGGCAGACATGGTTTGATAAGTCAAATATACAAAATTTATAATAACAAACAAACAATAGCAATGACAACTATAAAACAATTCTGGGCCCCAGAATTAGATTTTCCAAAGGCAGAGACACCTTCTAATTCAGTTAGCTGTTCATTGCCTTATATTTAACTCATTTTTAGTATGTAATAACTTTATGTTGTTGTATATTGAGTAAACAATATTAACCACTATCTACTCACTATCCACTAGGAAAGATGAGGACTTAATAACTTTTACCACCCCTACATATGACACATATACACACACCATACTTTTCCCTTCCTGTGTATTTTATCACAATTTTGTATTAAATAAATAGTCACTTTTTATAATAAAATAATAATTCAAATATTACAAGTAAAAATACTGTTTACATTTTTCATACATTTTGTTTGTTTGCTGTCCTGGAGTTAAATATTGCTTCTTTATTTTCATTTTGTGTGTGTATTAGTGGACTTTATGTACATAAACTTTTCTTATACTTTTCCAGTTCTCTTCCCAACAATGTGGTCAAGCCTCTCAAGTATTCTAGAAGCTCATTTTTGTTCTAAATGGAGACATCTTTCCTGGATACTTCCATTCTTATGTTTCTGTCAGGGCTGGTTGGTCATCCTCAGATATGTCCTCATCTTAACTCTAATAATTCAACTTGCCTCTTTCCCTTGTTCTTCACTCAGATCTTCCTCTTAGTTTATTCCCCACCCCTTTTTTGGAAGCTCATATCCTGCAAACGCTTCCTGAAATAAAGATACAAAAAGAGTAATATATTTTTAATTTTGCTTGTTTGAAAACATCAACATCTTTTATGTTATTCTCATATATACAGTCTTTCAAATCCAATTCTCTACTCACTGGCTGAATAGAGAATCGGGTTGGAAAGACTGTCTCCCAGATTTTTGAAGGCATTGCTCCATTAGCTTTTAACTATTGGTATTGTTGACAGTGTAATGCCATTTATTTCCTTATAACCTCTCTTTTTCTCTGAAAGATTTTAAATTCTTTTTATACTTAATGAGAATTTCACAGTGATGTGCCTGAGTATGGGTCATTTTCATTTCTTGGTCTCATAGAGACCCTTCACATTCTTTATTCTAGGATGTATTTCTACATTGTACCTACGATATAGTTAATTTTATGTGTCAGCTTAACTGGGGCACAGGGTGTCCAGATATTTGGTCAAACATTATTTTTTTTGTTTTTTTGTTTTTTAACTGAACTGGGGGCCTCACCGCATTCGGGAAGCACACCCCAGTTCAGCATGTGGGTCCACCTGGGCCGGAGCCAGGATTCGATCCTTGGTCCTCGGGGCTTCAAAGCGAGCGCTTAACCCACTGAGCCATCCCGGCTTCCCCTCAAACATTATTCTGGGTGTGTCTATGAGGGTCTTTCTGGATGAGAGTTACATCCAATGTTGAATCAGTAGACTGAGGGAATGCAAATCACCCTCCACAATGTGGGTAGGCCTCATCCATTGCAGGCCTGAATAGGACAAAAAGGCTGAGTGAGAAAGAGTTCACTGTCTTTGCCTGATTGTCTTCCACCTAGGACATGGGTCTTCTCCTGCCCTTAGACTTGGATTTGAACTGGATTTGGACTTGGATTTGGACCATTGAATCTTCTGGGTGTCCAGGTTGCTAATTGCAGATCTTGGGGCTTATTGTTCCCCCATAATCATGTGAGATGATTCTTTATTATAAATTTAGTGAGGAATAATGTGTGTGTGTGTAATCTCCAAAGTGAAAGGCAAAAAGTGTTTATTTGAGATCCAAAAGAATAGCTATTCTGGAAGCACTGATTCAGGCAGAAACCCAAGTAGTGTTCTACTTAGGAGATGAGGGCAAGGAGTATTCATAAAGAGAAGGGGTATAATTACATGAGGAGAAGGAAGGGATTTTTAGGAATGTTAATAAGGTAAGGAAGGAACTACTATAGGTGCAGATAAGTTAACATGGTGATGCTAATTCTAAAGAATGTCTTTAATTTTCAGTCTGGTAGTCATAACAAACAGTTGCTTGAAATACAATGCCATTTTAGGCCTAGTCCAAAGGTTACTTTGTCCAGCTTTAACATTCCAAAGGTTTAAAGAATAAGACATGCAAGGCAGTTCCCCTGGGACATCAGCTCCGACTCTATTTTAAAGTGGCTCCTTTGTATTGTTTATATGTTGGCTTCAAAAATGAAATAACAAGGTCTTTAGCTAGCCAAAATGAGTTTATTCAGGGATAGCAGAGGAACTGCAATTGGAGACCAGCAAACTATGGCAAACCATAGGCAAGTCTGAGGAGACAAAGGGAAGGTCAGCTTTTATTGGGTTTTTGGAGGAAATTGGGAAGGGCTGTGTTGGGTTGTTTATTGGCTGCAAGTGGTGGGCAGCTTGTAGTTGCTGGGTCAGAAGGAAATCCTCTTTCTTCCTGTTGGGGTCTGCAAGCTGTGGTGAGTGACATGTGTGAGCCTTTCCTTCATGGCTTCCGGACTTCATTTTTTGATTTATGTTTCCTTTGTTCATTTTCACAATACGAGTATATACATCTATTATTGGTTATGTTTCTCTGCAAAATCCAGGCTAATATAATATGTTGGACAATTTCTATCTCTCTCTTTTGTCTATTATATGAAATCCCTGTTAATCAGAGATTGAACCTCTTCAACTAACCTAATTTTTAAAAATCTTTCTCTCTTTTTCTAGCCTTTTTGTTTCACTTTTTAAGATTCTCCAATTTTATCTTTCAAGCCTTCTATTTAATTTTTTTACTTAAATCAACATATATTTAACTTCTAAAGCTCTTCCTTTCTCTTTGGTTATTTCGTTGTCCTAGCATCCTTTTTTTATTTCACAGACACAGTAGCATCACTGACCTTTCTGGGGATAGTTTAATGTTTTCTTCTGCTCCATACACTGTCTTTGTTTCTTCTGAGTTCCTTTTCTTCTGTTTGTTTTCTTCCTCTTTTTCATGTCAGAGGCTTTCCTCAAAAGTCTGCCTGTTCATATTGGAAATGAGGTGCTAAAAGGCTGATTGGAAGCTCTGAGTACATGAATAGGGCTTGTGACTGGTGAGTTTCATTGTGAGGTAATCGAGTGGAACATGGACATTTTACTGGACAACCCTAAACGTCAATAGGTCTTTTTTCTTGGAAGTTCTCCAAAGAATTATTCAGTCTGAGTAAGGTTTATAATAAGCCTTCCTGCCAGCATTCTGGAGCCTGAGGAGGGGAGGCCTGAGGTGTCACCATTTGACATGTAGCCTTTCACTCAATCTCACTTTCAGTGGTGCCTGTCAAGGTCCCTGAGTCCAGAGTCTCTCTGGCATAATTTCTCCATGAATCAAACCTCCCATTTCCTGCTAGAGTTGGGGGTGTGTAATCACTGGACATCAGGGAGTGGGGTAGGAGCTCAAGGGCTGTAATTGCTCCTTATACAAACTCTCAACTAGTTTTCCTATGTTTGTCTCACATCTTGTCCCTTGTTTGAAGGTGCATGTAAAAGAAATAATCTGAATGTATAAGGAAAAACTGAATACTTAGAAAGAATAGATATACAATTTCAGGTGAGGAAACAAAGGACAAATAAAAAATTAGTTTCAAGTGGATAAAAGAGGTCTTTCAACAAGCAGATTGATGCTTCTAAGAAAGTGTCTACCTGGTAATCCACTGTGGGGGTGGCTGCAGAGCCCTGGTTGATTTTTGTGTACTCTTTGGTGAAGACAGAATGATTATGCCCTGGCACGATTTTAAAACAGGAAGAATGAAGGTTTTAAATCACTGTTTTATTGAAGGGAAAACTGCAGTCTGCACCAGAGGACTCAAAAAACCCAGGAAGTGAAGCGGAGCCAACTGCTGCCTGGGGGTATGAGGGGTTGGAGGGGTCTGTACCTGGATCCAAACCAAGTCTGTTTCAAGTTTATTTGATTGACAATTTCACTTTGAAAAGAGTGTTTCATGGGACCTTTGGGAGCTGTCAAACTCTGCCCCAGAGCAAAAGATTAACTACTCTGTGGACCAGCAGGGAGAAGCCTAGTAAATCAGAGGCCCCTTGTTTGTGGGTCTGTGGGCTTACAGGTGGCCATGTAACAGGCTGTGCCTCTCTGCAGGCGCCTCAAGGACTTCACAGTTTATGGGACAGAACCAGCCATGTGGATGGAAAGGCGCATCTCAATCCATTCTCCAAACTGCTGATTGAAAACAGGCTTGAATGAGCTTACAAGAGAAAAGTTTCCTTGAATTATCTATCTTATGAAAGGATTCCCAGGAAGCTGATAACAGTGGTGGTTTCTGGGGAGAGGAACAGCCCTTTTGTGTCTTATTGAAGGGGGTGGTCAAGTGTAGTGGATGAGAGCACAACCCTGGAAGCATTGGTCTGTCCTATAGTGTTTGTGTGGGTTTTTGACCTTCAGTTGTCTCAGCTATAAAATGGGGATTATAAAGAGGATTCAATGAGTTCATTATATGGAAACAGAACAATGGACATAGTAACAGCTTTACAACTATTAGGTTTTATTATTACATGTATTTGCAGGTATTACTTATTGAAAACATTTTTTTTTTCTTTTTAAGATTTATTTTGTTGTTTGAGAGAAGGTAAGAGAGAGGTGAGAGAGAGAGAAGGGGACTGCCCAAAGCAGTACCCATAGTTATACGTCATTAGTTGTGACATAGTTTCATGCCACATAGGTGGATGTGGGGCCAGAACTAAACCAGGGGCCTCCCGCATGAGAGGAAACAATCTTTATCACCATCCTGGCGGTTACCAGTTGCACCATAGTTCAGCCTATGGGTTTGTACAGACCAGAGCTGGGATTTGATCCCTGGACCTTGTGGTTGCATAATTTTTTTAATTTGATGTTTTTGTAAGTCACTAGAAGTATTTCTATAAAGCAAATATTTATTTCATCATCTCTCAGTTTTCTGAGACTTTATTTTTAGAAATAACATTTTTCTAGTTAAACACACTATAATGCTCCTTACTCCCTCTGTCTATCTCCTGTCTCTGTCTTTTATTCCCCATGATTCTGCCCTGCTAAGTGCACGGCTTCCATTAGCTATGCAGGAAGGGTGCCTCTGGAAGGGTGAGGGATCATTTTCATCAGTTGCTCCCCATAACTCTGTTCTCCCCTTATCACCTGACTGCTCCCGAGGGAGTTTATCAATAGCTGAGGAAATGAAATAATAGCTACTACACTTCAGGTAGTCACCTATATTATAGGCACTCCCAAATGAGAAGGACTGCTTGTCTCCATTTTATTTTGCAATTAGTAAAGGCAAGGGGATGCCTTTTCAAATTTACTCATAAGGGCATAGGTATTAAACTAGAACCATCACCCTACTTTTCCTATTTAAAAAAAAATTTTTTTTTAATATACAAAGAGGTAGAGAGAATAGTATAATGAACCTCCATATATCCATCACCTATATCTGCTCCTTTTTTTCTTAATTATTTTAAATAAAATTACAGAGCATGACTTTTTTAGAGTAAATTATATGGTATGTGAATTATACCTTAATAAAGCTGTTTTTAAAAAGAGTATAGTTCAAAATGTACAATTCAGTGTTGTTTTTTTAATATAGTCACAGATATGTGCCACCATCATCACAATGACGTTTAAAACATATTTATCACCCCCAAAAGAAACCTTCAATCCTTTAGCTGTTAACTCTACTTTTCTGCACACCCCCAGCTCTAGTCAACCACTAATCTATTTTCTGTCTCTATTATACATTTGCAATGCTAGTTATTTCATGTAAGTGAAATCACACAATATGTGGCTTTTTGTGACTGCTATCTTTCATTTAGCATAATATTTTGAAGGTTCATCTATGTATGGCATGAGTCAACACTTTATGACTGCATAATATTCCATTGTTTATATGCCGTATTTCATTTTAACCCTTCATCAGTTGATAGATATTTGGGTTGTGTCCACTTTTTTTTTTTTTTTAATATATTTTATTTATATATTTATTTTTGACAGAGAGAGAGAGAGAGAGAGAGAGAGAGAGACAGAGACAGAGACAGAACTGAACTAGAGTAGCTCCCAGTTCAGCATATGGTTCCGCACGGGCCGGGGCTGGGATTTGATCCCAGGTCCCCAGGGCTTCAAAGTGAGCGCTTAACCCACTGAGCCATCCCGGCTTCCCCTGTGTCCACTTTTTGACTGCTATGAATAAGGTTGCTATGAACACTGGTCTATAAGTAACATGACATCTCACGCCTAATTTTTTATATTCAGCTCTAAGAGATAAGGACATTTCCCCCACACAGCCACAATATGATCCAAATCTGCAATGTATCTAATAATCCAATCAAAATACCAATTTCTCCAATTTCCTCAAAATGCCTTTTATGGTTTATTTGTTCAAATCAGGACCCAAGCAATACAGTGCTCTAATATATTACATTTCACTGTTATGTCTCTTGAGTATCATTTAAGTAGAAGAATGCCATACCTCCCCCTTTTTTCCTGCTATCTTCTGGCAACCTATGAGAAAACAGCAGATTTGTCTTACAACAGCCTCAATTCTAGTCATTTTCGTTCACTTTTTTTGTGGTGAGTTTGAATCTCAGTCCACAAAATAAGTGTAACTTTCTTTTTCTATATAGAACACTTCGAGAGTCCTGCCCTTATCTACTAAATGGTGGAAACTTTATCATGATCAGTTTTGGGGGTTCAGTTTTATTTTTCCCCAGAGTGGCATCCATGTTCCTTGGTGTTTACAGAGTGTGGATGTATGTAGAGGGTAGATCTTGAGCCCCTAGATTGCCAGGCCTCGACAACATTCACTGAGATGTGCATATTGCCCTCTGTTCACTCACCCCACACAGATTTCCTTCGGTGATCTGGCCTTTGGGCCTTGTCTGTGATATTCTTGAGCACACAAGAGTCATTCTATGGCTCCAGTTTTCAGCAGTGGGTTTAGGCATTCCATGAGCCTGTTTTAGGTCTGATGTGCTGTCTAATATGGCCTCCAGCCTCAGGTGGCTACTGAACACAATTAAATATGGCTAATCCAAATTGAGTTGTGCTATACGTACTAGGTTTCAAAGATGTAGTACAAAAATACAAATATATCATTAATAATGTTGGTATTGATTACACGTTGAAATAATATTTGGGTATTTAAGGTTAAATATTTTAATAAAAATTATTTCACCTGTTTCTTTTCACTTTCTTTAATGACTACTTACTAGAGCATTGAAAATTACATATGTGGCTCAAATTATACTGCATTTCTGTTGGACAGTGTGCTGGTCTAGACTTTTCAAGTGGCCATTTCTTCCCTACCCCTCTATGCCATGCTGAGGCAGGAGGAATTCTGGTGTTTTATCAACTCCACAAGCCCTTCTCTAGAACAGGCTTTAGCAGGGTGGGAGGTAACGCCTAGGCCCCTTTCTCAGGAACATGCACCAATGTCTCACTTTTCTTTTCCTCAAGTCCTTTCTCTTCCCAATTAGACCAGATTTTGTCAGGGGCTGCATAAACAGCTTTTCAGCCAGTCTTCCAAATCTGTTGTTCATATCCCATCTGTGTTATTCAAAGTTAAAAGCCAAGAATTTGACTCTGTTTCTACTGTTATTCTTACTATTAGGCAGTCTGTGCAGGGACACCCCTACCTGCTGCTTGGAATGGGGGAGATATGAATTACTGGAAATGACATTGCATCAGTGACTATACCAAAACATTACCCATCACCCATCATTCCAGAAACAGGTGCTGTATAATGATTTTGTGTCAAATGCTATACAAGATGCTGAGAACACCATGGTGAATGAGACCCAGGTCCCACCATCAGAGTACAGGGCTTAATGGGTGATTTAAGTATGTAAATCCATAGGTGCAATGAAATGTTAGAGTCATGCAGCTAAAATCTTTTCAGGATTCAAGAGGACACAAGGAAAGGGCCGGATGTGGGGGACAGAGCAACCAGGAAATGCAAGTCAAAGTGCTGTGGAAACCACAAAGTACTACGGACACCAAACACTTTAATAGGAACTGCTTTAGTGCCTTAGAAAAGTCACTTTATGAGTCTTAGTTTCCTCAACTGAGAATAATGTGGATAAGGCTAACCTATTTTTTATTCAACAATATGCCCAACTATTAGCACGGTTGGCATTGGACACTGGGATAAGGGGGACTATTATTTAGTTCTGTATTACCCAATTTTTATATAATGAACAAATATTACTTTTATAATCGGTAAAACAAAAAAGAGAGAGAGAATAATGGTATTTTAAATTTCGCCTTTGCTGCCAAACTCCTTGAACTAGTGGTCTATACTGGATCCTTCCACTTCCTCCTCATCCACTGAATCCAACCATTGTGATTTGGCCTTCACCCCCTCATCCAAAGGTCTCCCATGGCCTCCTACTTGCCAAAGCCAGTGACCTCTTTTCAACTCTCATCCCACTTGACATTTCCACAGCATTGACACAGCCCCTTAAACCTTCTGAAAGCACTATTTAAATTATACAAGTAATGTACCTACACTACAAAAAGATTAAAACCCATCATAGATAATGCCACTATCAATACAACCAAGGCCATTTTGGTGTATTTCCTATTAGTCTTTTTACTTCAGCAGAGTTTTATGTCATAATGGTGTGAATATATATCCAATTTGGGATTCAAGACCTCCCTCTTGAAGTTCTCATTATTTCCACAAAACAATTCTTTCCCAACTTTTTCATAATTCACCCATCTCTCAAACTTGCATACTAATGCACACATGTGTATAAAAATCTCCTGAAGTGCTTATTAAAATTCAGATGCTTGGGGGATGCGGGTTAGCTCAGAAGTTTGAACATTTTCTTTGCAACCATGAGGTCTGATGATGAAATCTCTGCCCTGGCCCATGCAAACCCATATGCTGAACTGCAGTGCAACTGGTAACCACTAGTATGGCAGCAAAGGGTCTCCCCTCCCTTGAGGGAGGCCCCCAGTTCAGTTCCTGCCCTGCACAGCCCCATATCCACCTGGGTGAAATGAAACTATGTCACCACTAATGATATACAACTATGGAGACTGCTCTGGGCCCTTCCCACTTCTCTCTCTCTCTCTCTTTCTTTCTCTCACCTTCTGTCAGAACAATAAAATGAATCTTAAAAAAAAAATTCAGATGCCTGGACCCTACTCTACCACCTCACAAAGATCCTATTTCATTTGGATTGGTTTCAGCTTCAGGGCCTACATTTTCTGTTTTCTGTAGCATGTGGTCCAAAGACAGTCCTGAAAAACACTGCTGCAGACAGTCCCTCTACTACCACCAGCTAACTGACCAGCAGAAACCCCAAAACAACCTTGGAAACCCACATTAATATTTCCTAATCTCCAGATTCTCTGGGGGTAGGATCTGAGTATCTGTGTTTATATATTTTTAAGCCCTCCTCATTAGGCTGATGAACCACTGCCTTGTCATAACCATACTCTTCTATCTGCATTTCTCTGAACTCACTTTCAACTCTCAGCACCTTTGTATAATTCCCTTGGCCCAGGTTTCCGTTCCTCCTCATATTTATGCAACTCAGAGCCCAGGTTCAAGGTGACATTTGATATTAAACTTCATAGAAGCTTCTTTTCTAACTCTTCCATTTTTTCCAGTTCACATACTAACAGACTTTTGTTTGTTTGTTTTTTGTTTCGTTTTTAGGCTGGGCAATGAGCTACTTGAGAGAAAGTGTAGTGGCTGTATTAGTTATTCCCAAATAACAAATTACCCCTAAACTTATTGGCTTAAAATCACAACAAACATTGATTATCTCACAAGCTCACAGCTTCTTTCGTACAGGAATCCAGAAACAGCTTAGTTGGGTAGTCCAGGCTTGAGTCTCTCATGAAGTTGCAGTCAGGCGTAGGTCAGGGCTGCAGTCATCTGAAGGCTTGACGAGGGCTGGAAAATTCACTTTATAGATGGAACACTGAAGTGGCTAGGAGGTCGGTACCAGCTGTTGGCAGAAGGCCCTAGTTCCTCTTCTGGTGGACCCTTCACAGGGCTATTTGAGCATCTTCAATAGGATGGCTGGCTTAAGTGAGGATCATTTAGAGTCAACTTTGAGGCTGGTGACTACAGTGAGTATCTTTTTTTGTCTATCCATCACCCCTTTCTTTGTATGGGAAACGTATTTTATGTTGTACATCTGAGGGGGAAGTGTGTAACGTAGGCCTGGCCAAACCAGAATGCTCCACTCCTCCACTCCTGTGGCTAAAGTGGTCAGTCAAAGGGGCAGGTGACCAACTAGGGCCACTTAATATCTTTCTTGATTATTTTTCTTGCTTGCTGTTTGATGTTTAGATTTGAGGAAGAGGGGATCTCTCTTCCCCTGTCATCTTAAACTCTAGGAATGGTCTAAGATGGAGCTTCTTACAGCCATTTGTTCATGTCATATTGGAGAAAGTTATCTTTAATAAGAGAAAATAAAACCAGCATACAAAGAGAGGCAAAGATGAGCAGAGATGAAACAAAAAAAAAGGCAGTCTTGATGAAATAATTTGAGCCCTACTAATTCAGCCATGCCTGAAATTTACATCAGACTTATCAGTTACACAAGTTAGTAACTTGGGGGTGGGGGGTCAGGGGGGGTCAAGTTTAAGCTAGTTTCCTTTTATGTTTAGGTTAGTTTAAGTTGTATTCCCCCTACCTGCAACCTAAACAGCTCCAACAAATCAGCAGGGTCCATCTAATATATTATTATCCTTGAATTTTCAACAATGGTTTCAATTCCTAGTACTCAATTCAATTTGATGAACACATTAATTATTGTATTTTTACATAAAAGCAACCCAATATATGCACACATGGGAGAATTTTTAAAAAGAATTGACAACTTGCCAAGTAAGTAACAGTTACAATAATCCTAAAAGATTCTAGAACCTTGTAAACTTTAGTCATCTGGCAGCTCCCCAGAGCCATTGTCTTAATCTGCTGTGCTCACAGTCAGTTTCCAGTTCTGTGTGATGTGGCTGAGTGAACAATTTACCAGGATCCTAAGTACACACAGAGTTGGGCTGAAAAAAGAGGACTGGTGGAAATGTATGCCATGTTGCCTCGGTGACAGGGAAGTGAAAAAAGGCCCTGAGTGGACCTCCAAGCACTTGCTTATACAATATGTGGGTAAAATTTTTGTTGCAGAAATGAAAGTGAGTGAAGAACATACATATAGAATGCTGGCTGTGGGTAGTTTCTCTCTCTTCTAAGAACTATGCCTAGAGAACAACTTGCAAAAGAAAGGTGCAAGACCCGATTTATAGCAGCAGATAGAGTTCAGCAAATACCTGTGCTGGTACTCAGAATGTCCCAAATCATGCCCTCGCTGAGCAACTGAAAGGAACAGAAGAAAACATGGCTCCCTGAAGGAATGTTTTGCTGTGGCTTAGATCAGTCACCTCACATGTGTGAACAGTTGTTCTCTCATAGTACAGGATGATATAGGGAGATACGAGAGAAAGGAAGTCAAATTTGGAAAAGAGAGCAGCTTTGCTGCTGCCTGCCTTTCCCTTTAAAGTCTTCGAATGCTTGGCAGCTTTGTTGCATCTAGGAAAACTGTTATACACATCATCAACCCAGTGACAGGTCTTTATTTTTAATTCATCACAGAAGCCCTGCTGCCCAAATGATGCCTGACAGAAAAATCTCTTGTTGGTGAGGACCTTTTCTCAAGCCAAGGAAAACCTCAGAATTCCTTAGTTTTCCCCTGGGCTCTTATAGCAAGTTCAGTTTTCTTTAACTCTATAAACTCCTGTGGCTCTTGGTCATACATCGATTGCTATTTTAGAGAAAGGAAACTCTGGAGTCTACAACAGTAAGAGCTTAGAGTCTGGAGTTAGACTGTCTGGGTTCAATTAATTTCTCCCCCCACTTACTTGATCTAGGAAAAGTCACATTTTGTGCCTCAGTTTTCTCATCAGTAGGCTGACCAGACATACCATTTTAAATGGGTCAGTACTGTTGCTTTCTGTCCCCTTTAAAATGGTATGTCTGGTCAGCCTATTCATCAGTAAAATGGGGTTAACAATATGGTAATAGTATCTCTTCACAGAGTTGTGGCAAATACTAAATGAATATATTCATGTGTGTGTGTGTGTGTGTGTGTGTAGAGAGAGAAAGAATGCTTAGAACAATGCCTGACATAAAGCAAACCGTATATAAAATGTTAATAGTATTATTACATAGACAAAACCATATTTCTCTATAAATCTTCCTTGAATTACTGTGTGTAATTTTTTCCTAGCCCTTGTTTTTTGTTTGCTTGTTGGTTTGTTTGTTTGTTCTTTTTAACTCAATACATCTCATGAACCATTTGTGGACCAAATGTCACATCACCATTAAAGAATGTTCAGACATTCGGTTCAAACAAAATGCTGTTATTGAATTCTTAATAGTCAAAAAAATTTCTCCAGCTTTTTTGAAATTTTTGGAAAAGCAGGTAAGGATTTCTTTCTTTCTTTATTTCTTTTTTTCCTTAAGATTTATTTTTATCCTTTTTGACAGAGAGAGAAACAGAGACAGAAAGAAGGGGGAGGGCCCAGAGCAGTCTCCATAGTTGCACATCATTGGTTTTTCCACATAGTTTCATTCCACAGGTGGGCACGGGGCTGCATAGGGCAGGCACTGGGCTGGGTTCTCACCCAGTGAGAACTGAACTGGGGGCACTCCCCAGTTCAGCATATGGGTCCTCACGGGCCAGGGCTGGGATTCGATCCTCAGTCCCCAGGGCTGCAAAGCTAGTGCTTAACCCAGTGAGCCATCCCGGCTTCCCCAGGATTTCTTAAAGTAGATGATTACAGGTGATGAAACTTGGGTCCATCATCATGACCCTGAGAACTAAAGGTAGTCCATGGAATACCTCCATAAAAGATCACCTTCCCAGCTGAGGCCTGAGATTTGAATTTTTTTGTCTGAGGTGATCCCTTATGGCAGTATTACATGGACTGCCTTTTGTTCTCTGAGTCATAATGATAGTTCCAAGTTTCATCACCTGTAATCATCTTCTTTAAGAAATTCTTACCTTCTTTTCCAAAAATTTCAAAAAAGCTGGAGGAGTTTTTTTGACTGTTAAGAATTCAATAACAGGGAAGCTGGGATGGCTCAGCGGGTTAAGTACTCACCTTGCAGCCCTGGAGACCAGGGATTGAATCCAGACTCCCGCCCAGGCAGACCCATATGCTGAACTGGGGTGTGCTTCCAGTTCAGTTCTTGCCGGGGAATATGTGGGAGGTTTCTGGCCCAGTTCCTGCCCTGTGCAGCCCCGCGCCCACCTGTGGAGTGAAACTATATGGAAAAACGAATACTGTCAACTATGGAAACTACTCTGGGCCCTCCCCCTTCTCTCTGTCTCTCTCTGTCTGTCTCTCTCTCTGTCAAAAACCAATAAAAATAAATCTTTAAAAAAAAAAAGAATTCAATAACAGCATGCTGTTTGAACCAAATGTCTGAACACTCTCCCGTTTTGAGGTTCACTGGTAAAAAATGTAAGCATCTGTGTGTGCAAGGTCAAGAATGATAGAGAGGAAATACTGTGTGACTACACAGAACTGTGTATTAGATATTAGTATCTAGATATGTCTAATGTAACAAAAAATATTATAGTGAAGGCAAAATTTATCAGCCCACCCTTATATTTATTATGTTTTTAGTGTCCTTGATGGTACATAAATGTGGTTCTAATTAATTGTGCAGAGGGCACCAAGAGGGCGCAGATTTTCTGCAAGATAAGAAAGGGAAGGCAGAAGGGAAGAAAGATTAAGAAGGGCATTTGCAAAAGAGTGACTTTGTCTAGTTCAAAATTAATAATGTATCACTGAAACCTAAACCAAAGTTGTTTTGTTGTGTTCTTAGGGGAAATGAAGGAACCCTATGATTATTGAGGGATAGCAATTCATTGGAGTGTAAGCATGAAATTGTTTCACTGATCCCAGCCCCCTAGGGTAGAATCCTTAAGCAGTGGGTTCCCTTAATATTTAAATGATATGTCCATCCAATTCCATAACTTCCCAACCCCATGTCCAATGCTCTGTCCTGTTCATTCTTAAGCTTCAGTCTCAAAAACAATACAACACTAAACTTTAGTGTTTTTCCACAAGGAGTGAGCAATATATACGCTCTCACACATCCATCTTTTCCCTTTTTCCTAGAGAGGACCACCTTTGATAGGAGGATGAAATAAGACGCAAGATCTCCTTACTTGACTCCTTTAGATGGGGGATGGGGGTGAGGAGGAGAGGACTGTGGTTGCTGTTGTCTCTCTAATTCTAGTAGATTTTCTTTCCCCTCCATAGCTGCCCATATTCCTGGGTCACATGTTCTGGGTCCCATGTCCCCGGGTCACATATCCTGGATCACACACAGTTACATGACATGGCATCTGGTTAGGGCTCAGTCTCCTTTTTCTCCAACCAAGCCTCCCCCTGGTCAGGTGGTCCTCTTGTCCAACACCCTCCTGGGCATGGTACTGGCATGATGGACAGAGCTCAGCTACTTTGTCTACTCTACTGACAGAAAATTCTGTCCTTGCAGAGCAAATCGTGGAAATGCAGTCTGGAGCCTCATTAAGAGTGAATTAGAGCACTACATAGAAAGCAAGGGGAACAATAGGAAACAATCTGTCATTAACTTAAAGGGAATGCACCATTTCTGGAAGTAATGCAGTTGCAGGCTGAGGCAAGGAGTGGATAGAGTAATACCCCAATCCATCTCCTAATTCCAAACCTTAATTTAATGCCCAGTACACAGATGTAGAACACATCAGCTACTTTAACTGGTAAGAACAGATCCATTAGATTTTAGCCAATAGGCAGAGAAGGGATAACTATCCCACTAAGCCACACCCTTCCCCCTTCACACTTGAGTGGAGGCTAATATCTACAGAGTTCCCCATACCTCTGCAGTGCTCCAAGTCTTTCCCTGATATTGTTCTGACCTGATATAATACTTCGGAGGAAACATCTTTCTCCCTGAAAATGATCAATTTTGATGTCTTCTTCCTAAGGCCTGATGCAAAAACCTCCTTTGTATACTGATACTTACTAAACTTAATTGGTCAGCTCCTTTCTCCTAGCTCCTATGTTTTCTGTACCCCTTTGGGAATCAGTGATAACTATGGGACTCAAGTCAACCAACTATTTCTTTCTTAATTTTATTATGGAAATGTTCTAACATAAACAAAAATAGAAAGAATACTGAGATAAACTAGCATGAACTCCCTACCCATCTCAACAATTATCAATTTATGTCCCTACCTACTCTCCCTATTCCCTGAACCATGTGTCTAAAATATTTGAACTCCTTTTGTTGTTTTAAACATAACTACAATGCCATTAACACACCTAAAAAGTAAAGAACAATTCTTAATTATAATTCAATATCCAGTCTGTATTCACATATCTACAATGGTTTAACAAATTGGGATCCTAACAAGATTTGTCTGTTATATTTGATTGAAACAGTTTTTGCATGGGGGAGATTTTACTAGGTTTTCCTCTATTGGCAGACACCTCGAAAATCATATTGACTTAGAACAACAGGGGTTTATTTCCTGCTCATGTGAATTTCCATTGTGAGTCAGCTCCACATCCTCTTTACTCCTGGCCATGGACTGAAGAAACAATCCCTATTTGGGATACAGCCACTTCTTATCAGATGGAAACAAGGAATGCTTGAAACACACATTGACTTTTAAAACTTCTGCTCAGAAGTAGCAACCATCACATCTGCTGACATCTGCTCACATTTCATTGGGCAAAGCAAATCACATGACCAAAGCTGATGTCAGTGGGGGGAAAAGGAAGTAAAATTCTCCCACAGCAGAGGGCAGCAAATGTTGGGAATAATACAATCTATCATACTTTGTAAATCCCTTTTTAATTTATAAGTTCCTCTACTCATATTCACCACCTCCCCCCAATTTACTAGTTGAAGAAATTGGATAGTTTGTACTATAGAATTTTCTATATTCTGAATCTTGATAAATGCCTCAGTGGTGTACTCGTTTAACATGTTCTTCTGGCACCTCTACTTCTTCTAAACCTGTATTTAAATATAGGGGCATTATCAGATTCAGGTTCGAATTTTTGTCAAGGATACTTCCTGGGTGTTCATATAATGTTCATATGTTAGTTATCTTGTGCACTGTAACAAATTATCCCAAAACTTGGTGGCTTAAAACAACAATAATCATTCATGATCTCATCATTGAGGACCAGAAATTCAGACAGGACACAGGAGGGTGGCTTGTCTCTGATCTATGATTTCTGGGGTCTTAGAAGCTGGGGTCTCAGAAGCTGGAGAACTAAAATCATCTGAAGGCTTGGCTTTAGCTGAAGGTTTCTTGGTTAGCAAGGTGGTGTTTGTGAGTTGCTTCTTTTTTCTGTGACTTGTCCACAAGGCTACTGGAAAATCCTATTAACATGGCAGCTAACTTTCCCCAGTAATTTATCCAAAAGACCAGTGCTGGAGTAGTAATATCTATGACCTAGCTTGTAAATTCATATATTGATACTTCCATGGGTCACAAAATCAGCCCCTAATCAGTATGGGAATTGTACACAAAGGCATGGGGTTCATTGGGGGCCATCTTGGAGCTGGCTACTATAGGTATCAAAAAAGACAAGTAGAGACAGTCTACATCATGGTCTATGGGACAGTGGTTTCCAGCATTTGAGATGTCATGGTCCAGTAGAATTCCAAGTGAGAAAATATAGGGTATAAATGAAACTACTAGGTCTTTATTTTGCCATGCAAAATCTTTTTTAAAAAAGCAATCTGTTGATTCTAAGGTCATTATTTTTTCACTTTTAAACAAATAAATAAAAAAGAACCTTTCCATACAGAAATACAATATCTCAGAATGAAGAAATAACATTTTAGATACTGAGCAATGAGAATTCTCCTTATCTACTAGTGGGAATGTCCATGGGAATTCATTTGGAAAACACTTGTAGTCAAGTTGAAGTATCATACTCCATCACCCAACAATCCATTCCTAGGTATGTACCCTAAAGAAATGTGTATCATGTACATAGCAGCATGTTAATAATGACCCTAATTGGAAACACACCAAATGTCCATGAACATTAGCATAGACACACAAATTTATGTATATTCATACTGTATAATTTCATATATATAAAGTTCCTCCAATAAGCAATAGTAAAGTATACTGCTTTGAGATACATGCTTAGATGGAAAAACTATTTCTAAAATATAGTAAAAGTGTGATTATTATAAATGTCTGGGTGTGGTTTTCTTTGAGGGGAGTGAGGGAGACACAAGGTGAGAGACTGCTGAGAGGCTGGCAATGTTTTATTTATCGACCTTAGCAGTAGTTACATGGCACAGATATCGCCTTGACAACTCATTAAGCTGCACATTTTAGTTTTTTTCTGTCTGTAAGCTATATTCTGCCATAAAAGGGGATTTTTTTTAAAGAAAAAAAATAGTCTTTTTAATTAAAAAAATTTAGCTTTAGAAAAACTTTTTCTTTTTTTTAAAGACCATCTGTCTTTTCTTGGTTCCACCTCTTTCTCTATGTGGGGTATCAGCAGGACCTCTGCTAGCTCCAGCATTGGCAGCTTCACACTAGAGACTCTCAGATATTTCTGACTCAGTGGAACCCAAATGGATGTGGTTACACACACATGCCCACATACACATACACACACACGAACTCACACATACACAGGGCTCCCCTCCCTGTGCTTCAGGGGGGAAGTCCTTTGTTCCTCTTCCCAGGCTAGTGATAAGAGGGCATAGCTTCCCCTTATGAACTCTACAACCTTGGCCCCAGACCTTCTGGGCAGGAATGACATTAGAGTTGATGACACTTGTGATAGGCATGGTCAGCAAGCCCAGCTGCAGCCCCAATGCCTGGCATTGCCCTGGACTCAGAACGTATGGTGCTTAGTGCTGTAGCTCTCAGCAGTGGGCCTGAACAGCCCATTTTAGTACTGGACACTTTTCACATTCATTGTTGATGGAACACCTCTTTTATGTCAGAGATTGTACTTGTTGTACATTGTGGAATGCTTTATAATTTCAACATTTTATTTCATGTTCCTAACAATTCTATGAAATAGACAGGAGATATCTAATTAGTTCCAGTTCTCAAAGAGGCCATTGAGGCTCCTAAGGTTTGAGTATCTTACCTAAAGTCACTATAAAGGGCTGCCCATACCTCTGAATACTTGCCATACTCACAGCCTCTTGGCAGAAAATTACTCCTAAGTAGTTCCTCTGACAAGGTTTGCTTGATGGTGTCTCCTGACTCAACCCCATCCCCAATGCACAGCTTATTTTCTCAGAATTGGTTACCTGACTCAAGGGCAGGCAAGCTGTAGGGCAGAGTTATATATGGGCTGGCTCGGAGAAACACATCTGTCCAAACAGGAGTGATAGTGATGTTATCTTGGGAACATTGTGTAAAAAATATAAGGAAACTATTGTTATAACAGGAAAATCTAAAAGACACCAGAGATGAGGACGTTGTACACAGATACCAGTAACCCTTAGACAACCATAGTCATCAATAAACAGGGAATATGAGTAAGAATAAGGTAACCGTAAACAGAAAACCCATGATTTGATACAAATAGAAGGTGAATTATCTAAATGGCATTGGCAGGAGCACTGACAGCAAAGATTTCAAGGGACTAAGTTGCCATAATGACAGGGAAGTAGCACTCATTCCTGCTGCTGAGTGGGGTTAGTCTAACCTCTGTAGTTTAGTCTCTCTCTCTCTCTCTGTCTCTGTCTCTGTCTGTCTGTCTGTCTGTCTCTCTCTCTCTCTCTCTTTCTCTCTCTCTTTAAATTTGATCAGATGACTAGGCTAAAAATACAATGATCAAGGAAGACTGAGCTTACAGGCAATGAATTTTATATCTTATCTGGTGACAAATACAAGTGAGACCTTTTCCAAAGAACTGATGGAAAAGTAGCAAAGAGAAAATAAATAAGGTAGAGTATCACTCCAGGAAGTTTGTTATCTGATTAACAGTATAGAAAGATTTTTTTTAAGTGAATATAAAGAAATGGAATGCAGGAAATTATCAAAGAAATAATTAAAGTTCCCACAACTAGATGATGTGACTCTTCATAGGGTAAGATTCCAATGAATGCTCAGTGAAACAAATGAAACAAGCGAAGCAAAAACCACAGCATATCCTCACACACTGCCAGAACAGAAGGGGAAAAGAGAGAGTCTAAAAGCTTCAGGAAAGAAAAAACAGATGACGCATAAAGAAATACAAGTATGTAGAAAAACGACACTAGACTACTTAACAGCAACACTGGATGGCAGAAGATAATTTTGAGAGGAAAAAAAATGTTTACTGATTGAAACATGGCTAACCTGTCAATCAAACTTGAAGTAGAAATAAAAATATCTTTAGTTATGCAAGTCCTCAAAAGATTTACCTCCCAAGTGCCCTTCCTCGGAAACCAGTAAATGCTGGGCTCCAGCAAAATTATTGAGTAAACCAAGAAAAGAGATGGGGAAGCTGGGATGGCTCAGTGAGTTAAGCACTCACCTTGCAGCCCCAGGGACCAAGGATCGAATCCTGTTCCCAGCTTGTGCGAACCCATGAATGATCTGGGGTGTGCTTCTCATGCAGGAGGCCCCAGTTTGGTTCTCACCTCCTGGTTCAGCCCCTGGCCTGAGGGGGCATGCCTGCCATGCGGGAGTCCCCCAGCCCAGTTCCCACCTTGCGCCCATCTGTGTAGAACAAAACCATCAAAAACTGATGATGTAGACAGGGGTCTCCAAACTTTTCAGCCTGAGGGCCACATTAATTATCAAACAGCAGTTATATCATCTCATTGACTGTGAACAGAAGTAGAAAAAGTAAGCAGTTGATCTTGGCAGGATACACATAAATTTCCATAATTTTTTTCTGTAGATAAAAAGGTCTCCATGGGCCGGACGAGAGGGCCTTGGACCACGGGCCGTAGTTTGGAGACCCCCTGATGTAGAACAATGGAGATTGTTCTGCTGTCTCTGTCTCTCTATCTCTGTCAAAAATAATAAAATAGAACTGATTCTGGGTGGTGAGCACATAATGCAATACATAGGCGAGGTAATGTAGATTTGTACACCTGGAAACTATCTAATTGTTACCAACCAATGTCACCCCAATAAATTTAACTATAAATAAATAAATAAATGACAATAAAATAAATCTTAAAAAAAACCCAAAAAACTACCAAAAAAAATATGAAAAATAAATAAACAGGAAAGCCACAAGTGGAAACCTCAGACATTACAAAGCCTAGAGAGCAACCATTCCACACTGAAGCAAAATGATGGTGCGCTTAGAGAGGGTGGCCCCCAGGAAAATGATGTTTAATGCATTTAAGAATTTAGCAGAATTTATATCTTTATGGTAATTTTATTGATCTATTTCTATGTAGTTTAGTTTAATTGCTAAAACCATATAGAGTTGCAACAATTTAATTTAAAAACAAAAATTTGCTTTTGAGTGCATAAAAATATTATTGGGATTTTGATTTTAAATTTTTCATGGCAATATAGCAGGGCTAATATTGAGCTGGCATGTGCTTCTTGGCTCTTCTACTTATTTACAATTAGTGTCTATTTTGATTGTTTGATATATATGACCAATTTTACATGTTTTAAAATCCTTGTGGCAGAGAAAGCTAGCTAGGCATATAGTTGCCCAACTTTATCACATTTTCCAGCATCCTTTGCAGTTCTCATCAATGACGTATAAGCAGAAGTAATGAATGCCACTTCCAGGTCTGGCCAAAAAACATTCCCAGACTCATTCCTTTGTGCTCTTTTCTCCTCCTCTGTTGCTTAGAATGGTGATGGTAACTACTAGAGTCACTTTGGAACATCATAAAAGTGTCAGAGACACTGCAGTCTTGGATCCCTGAAGGAATGTGTAGATAAGAGATGGGTGAGCAAACACCTTCTATACTCCCGGGACCACTGCTGCTGTCAGGGAAATCTAGTTGAACTATAACAGAAGAGGAAAATAAATTATTATCTTTAAGTCATGGAAAATTTAAGTTCTCTTTATTTTTGCAGTTTAGGCTGCCCTAACCAATATAATGATTAAATAAATGTAGCTACATTTTTAGAGGACAATTTGATAGTACTCATCAAAATACTAAAGCAGAAATGTTTTCATACAGCAAATTCATTTATAAGAATGTATCATGCAGAAATACTTAAGTAGGTAAGGTTTTATATACCAGGATGTGCACTGCAACATTATTCACAGTAACAAAAAACTAGACAACCCAAATATATATCTTTAGGGAAATTATTAAATAAATTATAAGTTTCTAATGAAATGCTATGTAGCTATTAAAAAGAACAAGGTATGTACTAAATGAGAAGAAATTATGTCCTTAAATTCTTGAATGAATAAAAATTTGCATTTTCTGAGAGTGTTATAAAACAATGTAGAAATGTATATAAAACATGTAATAATAAATATACATGGACATCATATGTATTTGTATGTACATAGAAAAAGGTCTAGAAAGTTATATACAAACATATTAATAGTAGTTAACTTTAAAGAATAGGAGCACTGTTGTGGTTTTCAAGTAGTCTACAGATATCAATACTCCTCTCTCCAAAAGATCAGGTTCAGTTTTCCTCTCCTTGAATGTGGGCTGGAGTGAGTGAGTGAGTGAGTGAGTGAGTTGTGTGCGTGTGCATGTTTGTGTGTGTGTGAGTGAGATTCTAGAGACAAAGTCATAAGAGTCATTTGGCCTTCTGCTTGCTTGGTCTTTCGGATCACTCACCCCGGGCACAACAAGCCTTCACCCTGTGAAAACACCCAGAAGCACCATGGTGAGGTTCTGGTAGCAAAGAACTGAGACTTCCTGCCAACAACCGGTGGTGAGGGTGGGAGTGCCTTGCCTTGGGAGTGGATCCTTCAGCCCCAGTCAAGCCTTCAGATGCTACAGGCCCTGCTAGGTGAGAGACTCTGAGACAAGCACCGTGCAGATAAGCCACTTGAGATTTCTGACCCACAGAGATGATATATATTTATTGTTTTAAATCATTAAGTTTGGGGGGTTATTTGTTCTGCAGCAATAGGTAACTAAAATAGTATGAAGAGGAGAAGGGTAGGGGAAAACATTTTACTTAAGAAAAATTTTATATTCCTCTTCATTGTTTATGTTTTTATAATTAGCATTTGTAAATTTTAAACAAAAGCTTTTAAGTTAAAACATAAAGGGCAATGTTTAAGGAAAAGTACTAGCTCATCATTGGCTGGACCTAGACAGAATAATACAGATTTCAAAAAACATGTAAGAAGCTCTTTCAATGACTAGTTACATATATAAACAGGCCAAAAATACATACTGTATCTGCTCCTAGTGACATAAAACATAAGACATTGCCAGTCATCAATCATTATTATGTTTTTCTGACTGAATATTACCCAGTCATCCCAGACTTTCAGAGAAGAAAACCACAGAAGGTTATTTTTTTTAAGTTGTACAAATGTTTATGTGTTAACAAAGGACAAAGAACCCCTTTCTGATAGTTTTTTCCTTAGAGAACCAGTACTTAAATTTGCAGCATTGATTAATAGTAATGCCACTATTTAAGACACAGTCAAGAAGTAGGCTGACCAGATGTACCATTTTAAACCGGACTGAAAGCAACGGTACTGGTCAGCCTATTCTCACTGGGCTGAATTCAAGGTGTCAGTAGGCTGACCATATGTACCATTTGAAATGGGACGGCACCATTGTTTTATGTCTCATTTAAAATGATACATCTGGTCAGCCTATTAAGAAGGTAAGTGTTTAGCATCTGCTTCTTTCTCATCACCTCCATAGCTTTCCTCTAAATTGGAGGCACTCAGTATTTGTCTTTTGCTCACATCATTTCTTATCTTCTACCCAATTGCCTTATCTCTGTGCTCCTTGGACAAACCCACCAAATCACTATAGCCCGTTAGCGAGTGAAGACTTCTAAAAAAATACCATTAACTTAATGACTCCCCCTGTTTATAGTTATGTTTCATTCCTGTTAAACTAATGGCATAAGGAAACTGGTGTCTACATCCTGCAGCAAATGTTCCCATCATTTCTTCCTTTCCACTTAAAAAACATTCTTTAGCTCTTACTAAAGTTAAGGGCCCCAGAGTTCTTTGTGTGAGTATTGTATATGCTGTTATATGGATTTTATCCATGTACCAGATCTTTAAAAAAGTGAATATTAATCTTGCCTGCTATATAAACTAAACATCTGCAACTTTCCTTATGTAATGATACCATCAAGGGAGCAAGGACTGTAAGAGAAGAAGGGGAAAAATCGTTAAAAAGAGAATGTTAGTCTAAAACAAAGGAACCTAGACCTAGACCAACTGTCTGAAAGTTAAAATAATTGTTCAACTTAAATTACATCATCAAGCCACTTTGGGGTGTTCAAGGCATTCCTGTCAAGGCCATTCCAACTAACCAACCACCCAAGTAGTATAAAACCAGCTCTCAACCAGTTCCTGCTCATTTTTAGTACCCAAACTTAATTGTGTTCAGACAGAAATTTGACACCCATTTGACTCACTTGAAATGTGTTAGTAAAACAATTGTCCCAGCCTCCTCCCCTCCTCCCCTTTGCTAGCACAGTCAAAGCATCCACTATAACATTCCACAAAGAGAGTCAAGATCTACAAGAGCTGTCTGAAAAAAAAAAAAAAAAATCCAGCCATAAATTCCTCTGTTTTCATAGTACATGGCTGGATACTTTCTGCAGAGCCCTGGTATACTGTTCTGATGATGGAAAGCAGGTCTTTAGGATATTGTTTTATGATCTCATTTGGATTGTGGTGGGCAAATAAGAGTGAGCTAAAGTTCAAATAAACTGCCTCTGAAATTCCTATGCATTTGTGGATTTATTTGGTCCTTTGATGTCTTTTTTTCTCCATTGGAATGTTTCAAATATGCACTTAAGTCGCTCATAGAAAAAGTTACTAATGTAAATGAATGTGCGTTTAGAATAGGCTGTCATTTTTTTTTTTTTTTTTTAATCTTTTCACATTTATAGAGAGAAATTATCTTTTTGTCTTCAGTGCATAGTTATCTCCACTTTACTTTTTGACAGATAGAGAGAGAGACAGAGACAGAGACAGTTAGAGAACCAAACTGTGGGAACTCCCCAGTTCAGCATGTGGGTCCTGCCTGGGCCGGAGCCGGGATTCGATCCTCG
>PVKE010004391.1:0-65063 GCA_004027555.1 Craseonycteris thonglongyai
TCAGGTGTGTTTTTTAATCCTCAATATATGAACAAGGTCGGTGTGTTTATTTCAATGTAATATTGACCGTTTCCACAAGGTGGAGACATTGAAATACTCTGAACTGAACCTCAGTGATGTTGCAGTGAGAAATCTAGTTTTCTTTAGCTACTCAAACCAGAGCCTTTCCCCTTGCTAAGAAACCCACATGTTTACATTTCAGTTCCTGCTCTGGGGAGGTTACATTTTTAGCAAGTGAGATAGTGCTCAGTGCAGTGTAGATAAAAGTGCAGACATGTAAGCAAACCACCCCATTATTGAAACTGAAGAACTCAGGCCTGCCCCTCATTCCCCTGTTCCTTTTAATGTAGAAATTTACCTCCCAGATGAGGAGAGCTAGCCCAGGTGGCATTTGATGCTCCTTCTAGTTGTGACATTCTAGCATGCTAGTTAAGCATGACTCCACTCTGGAAATGCATGTTGAGTTTGTGCTTTGAGGCCCAGTTTGCATTTATATGCCAAGTCCAGGGAAAGGCATGGAATGTCCTTTGTACTTATTTTTTTCTCTTGTAAACATGACAAGGTTGTGGGGATTGAAGGAGTGGCCATTAGTCTGTGCTTCGGAATCTGCTAAATCAGTTATATTGCAGAGGCAAGGGTGTGGTGGAAAGAAAACAGACTGAGGTATCTGACAGACGGGGCTTACGCCCTGCTCTGCCACTTGTGAGCTCTGTGCCATGAGGCACAGTCACTTAACTTCCCTAAGCCTTGAAGCATTACAGTTAATATGGTTGTTAACCCTCCACAATTAGACTTCTCTTTGAGGTTGTATCTGATGAATGGCAAGTATCTTATAAAGACACAAAGTCTCAGACAGGGGTCTATATATCTTATCAACCTCAAACATCCAGGCACTTGGAAACAATGAAATGATTAAAGTTTCCATCCAGATGTTTGTTTGGCTTAGTGGAAACGGCCTTGATGTATGAGTAATAGATAATTCCATAGGGAGGCTCTTTAAGGAAAGTTCTTGTAAAAGTTTACAGCAAGTTTATTTTAAAAGCCTGATATGGAAGTAAATTCTGGTTTCTGAAATCGTATGACGTGTTGTTGTTTTTTTAATGATACTGTACCTCTGCTTGGTACAACAGCTATATTTTGATGGCTAGTTCATTGTCTCCATGGCTAGCATGCACATGCATCTGTGTGTATCATTCAGTTCTCCCAAAGAAGGGGCTGAAATTACTTTATTTGCATGGAGTTTAACTAAGAACCTAAGGGCAAATGCCTTTTGTCTTTGTGCACGTGTGTGCGTGAGAGAGAGAGGTGGAGGCAGAACACGCGCGATAGTGAGTGATGCCTTCTATTGCACTTATGTGTGCCAGGAGTGTCTACTTTATTACGAGTTGTCACCTGACCTCACCACTTCCTTTTATTAGATTGGTAAATCGGCCTTTGGCTTTAGTTAGTGGAAAAGAATTTAAAATAACAGATGACGATGTCTCTTACTAAGTTTTGATCTGTGAAGTCGGTCCATCTACTACTCATCTTCTAAAAATTCAGAGTGCCATATGGTCCTGAATAAAACTAAGGGGACAGACTTAGCATCCATGTGTTCGGAAAGATGATTTTTTTTTTTTCCAAAAGAGATGGTATAATCTTCCAAAGCATACATATACATTCCTTCCTGGAAAAAGATGACCGTTTAAATTTAACATCAGAAAATTTTCCAAGCACCTTTGATAGCTCCCCATTGACTGTGGGAACAGATCTCAATGTCTTAAGTGAAGGTGGGAGACTCTTTTTTTTTTTTTGAACTGAACTTGGGGGCCTCATCACATTCAGGAAGCACACCCCAGTTCAGCATGTGGGTCCACCTGGGCCGGAGCAGGGATTCAATCCTCAGTCCTCAGGGCTTCAAAATGAGCGCTTAACCCGCTGAGCCATCCCGGCTTTCCCTATGTGGGAGACTCTTGATGATCTTTCCCACAGCTGTCTTCCCTGCCTTAGTCCTGGCCACTTCCCTCCTCACACACCCCACACTCCCCATTGCCCTAGGCTGCCTGCCATTCATTCCCAAAGGTTGCTTCCTGCATTTGCAAAGCTCTGTGCCTCAGGACATTCCACTTTCTCCCTGGAATTCCTTGCCAATGAAGACCATCCTAAAATAAATGCCTCCTCTCCGATGCCCCTCTGGACTTCTCCAGTCAGAGTTAGCTCTGTCCTCTGTGTTTCGGCAGCTGTGGTTTACACCCAGCCTTCTGTGTAAACCTTTCCCTGCACATGGGAAGTGGTGGAGAGGGGCTGGATGGTATTGAGGGAAAAGTATGGTCTTAAGAGGTAAACATTTGAGATTTAGTCATGGCTCTGCCAAATGAATTGGAAACAGCCCTTAACCTTTGGGAATTGGAGATAGAGCTTGAAAAGCACCTTGCAGAGTCTGGGGTGCTCAAAAAATGTGCATGCGCACATGTTCATTTATTCCTCCTCCAAACTTGGAGCTCTTAGAAGGCCAACAGTACCCGTTATTTTCCTAAACCCAGAGACTAGCACAAGTAGGTATTTAATAAATGTTTTTGTGAATGGTCTATTATGCAGGCCTATCCTCACAGGACCTTGGGCTTACATAACTTCCCACCACCAGCTGTGCCACTCAATCATTCTGTTTGCAGAATACTTGGGAAAAATCAGCTTCCCCTCTGGTGTCTTTTGGGTGTGATGCATAGCTTCATCTAGTGGCCAATATAGGATGCGATGTTGTGGTTTGATTGTGTTAACTCTAAGAGACATTATGTTGGCTTAAGACTGAGGGCCAAAGAAGTAGACATTATAGCAGTTGTCTTGTCTTTCAAATGTAGCCTGTATGGGAGAGAAAGCGAAGTTGTGAACAAACTGGTTGTCCGTGTTGACTTTTTAAGGCTGAAGTCTTCCCTGAAGGCAGGGGTTCCTTCCTCACCAGGTTTCATATGTGCTCTGGAGCCTGCTGGGAGACTCTTCCTCAAGCTGATGGGCTGATCCTTGCTGAATTATTTGTATCTATAAATATGTCAGGGTGGGTCTTTAGTCAGCTTGGGCTGCTATGGCAGAATGCTATAGACTGAGGGCTTAAATTGCACATTTATTTCTCACAGTTCTGGAGGGTGGAATTTCAAGCTCCAGCATGGTCCGGTTCTGCCTCATGTGAGCCCCCTTCCTGGCTGGCTATGTGTCCCGTCCGTCCCACCCCCCTACCCCCACCCCCACCCCCACCCCCCATCCCCGGGCAGAGAAGAGGCTCTGGTGTGTCTTTAAGGGCACTAATCCCATCATGAGGGCCCCACCCTCATGACCTCACCAAACCCACCTCCTGATACTATCACACTGAAGGTTAGGGCTTCAATATATGATTTGGGGGGTGGGGCAGCATATCATCCATAGCAGAGTTTCATGCTTCTATGTATCTTTTGCATGTCATTGTTCTGTGTTTACATTGCCTCTCTTATTACTACCTATCAGGTCACCTCCTCTGTCCTTCCCTGACTCTGCCCAAGCAGAGGCAGCCATTCATTCCTTTGCCACCGCTATGTAACATCCATGGTATTTGACTTAACCGTAATAGCGCTAATAACACTGCATCAGAATTATAAATATTTCCATGTATGTGTGTGTAAAATCAAACGAGGCACTCATACAAAGCATTCTTTAGACTGTTTCAGTGCATTTTTAATGAGGAAGGAAGCTGATACCTGTTACAAGCCTGTTACAAGCCCCTGAAGCAAGCTATTTAGCCTGTGGCCCCAGGGCCGCGTACGGCCCAGGTTGGCTTTGAATGTGGCCCAACTCGAATTTGTACATTATGAGATTCTTTTGCCACCTTTTATTAGCTCATCAGCTAACATTAGTGTTAGTGCAGTTTAGGTGTGACCCAAGACAATTCTGCCAATGTGACCAGGGAAGCCCAAAGCCTGGCCTAAAGGTTAAAATCAAATCTCTCATAAATGCTCCCGTATCTTCACTGGCTGCCACAATGCCTGCCTATCTTATAGTAAGTGTAGTGGTTAATAAATATTTGTTGAATGAGTGGCTGCCACTGACCTTCAGTGAAGCTAGGCCCGTCACCTGCCTCTGAATGAAGATATGCCAAGGACTGAAGCCCCCTGAGCAGGAGGCCCCAGCCACATAGTCTTCCTCTCCTTGGCCCTGCTTCATCCTATCCAATTATTCCTGACCTGACCGCTGCTGTCCCAGTGAGCTGGACAGTGACAGTGTGGAAGAGGAGGGGCAGCTCAGAGGCTGGACCCCTTGCCATGGGAGGGCGTGGAGAGGGAGGTGCCTCTGCTCTGTCCTCTCGTTCTCTGCTGAACCCAATGGACAGATGTGGGAGGTATTTGTCACCAGGTCGGCATAGGACACAGCACGCAGCTCTCTGAGTCAGAAAGGCACCAGCAATAGCATGAAAGGCTTTCTTATCTGGTGAGTGTTTCTCATGGTCTTTCCAGGCCAGACCTGAAGCAACCTTGACAGGCTGTTGTTCCTGGCAAACTAATAGGAAGAGAGGCAGCCAAAAATGCTCCTTACAGCCCAAATGCACCCAGAGCCAAGATAAATGAGTTTAGGCAACACCGCCCTGAAAGGCACTGGGTCATGGCAGGTTCCAGCTACGCATGGCAGGGGCTCTGCGATTTGACAGGGGTGGGCTCGTGTTTCTCTGGGTTGGGCCCTCTGAAATGATCTTGGCTTGTACAGCTCTTGAAACCTTGGGGACTGATTGCAGGTTGTCAGTCAGGCCAGTCACTGGCGGGTCTCAGTGGGGTAATGAAGGTTGGATTGTCATGGAAAGGTAAAGACTCACTTCTGTAGATAGACAGATCTTTAAGGGCTTAGGCAAGTCGCTTGCCTGTAATGCAATGCTGCCATCTTAATTGTCCCTTCTCCTCCCTTCCCTTTCCTCCTCCTCCTCCTCCTCCTCCTCTTCTTCCTCTTCTTCTTCTCTCTCTCTCTCAAAATACAACAGACCTCTAACAAGAAGCCTCAGGCCTAGAGCAACCCAGAAAATTGATGGCGGGGCTGGGCCAGGTCCCAGCGTCAGGGTCTTTCTGTTCCTCTCTTCTTCCCTCCGTGTTTGCTCTCTGACACATCTGAACAGTGTATGAATTCACAGAAACCATAAATACCATCCCTGTCCGATACTTTCCTTGGTGTGAAATATCCCAGGCAAATACAATGACCGCTGTCTTCGTAAGCAGCACTGTGGGTAACTACAGTAAGCAAGCACAGGGAGTCATGCCGGGGGCAGGATTAATTTCCCCAAGTGTTGTAGAACAAGTGACAGCTTTCCCCACATGGTTGTGATGTCATCTGATAGGGCGGTTTGGCTGATGGATGGCTCTGTCTACCAGTATCAGTTGTCCCTTATGGCTGAGGAGGCATCGATTGTAGGCTGCTTCTTCCGTCCACTTGATTTACGGGGTGTGGGAAATCCATCAGCCCTCATCGGCAGCTGGGAGGCAGTTGCCTCAGAGGAGAAGAACAGTTGCGCTAACAACATGCTGAAAGCGGATTGTCCAGCGTCCCCAAGCCTACTCTCACCACTGTTGGTGACTATGGATTTAGCAGGCAGGGACCTGGATTAAAAAAAGATTTACTGGCCAACCGCCCCATGGAGTAATGACGTGTGCTCGCCCTCTGACATGGGCACCCCAGACTGCCACGCATAACTATAGCCTCATGATCTATGGAGAAGAGAGAAAACAGGGTGCGTCTTGTATTGTCAGGAAACCAGGCTTAGGCCCTGACTTGAATTTCCAAACTTGCTTTGAGGTTTGAATTCCAGCTTTCCCCCATCATCTTGTGGGGAATGAAAAGAAGAGGAAACTAAAGTGGGTGCTTTGGGAGAAGGAAGTCTTAGCTTAGCCCTTCCTGAGTGGTCCCCAAGGGGGCTGCGCACTGCCAGCCTCCCACCCTTGTGACATCCTCGTGGCCCCACATCTTTCCAGGGCTTCCCTTGGCCTATGTTCTGTGGAGGCTCCAGGCAAAAGGCAGTAAACTTCCGTTTAGAGGTGTTTATTGAGGTTATTGTGTACTGGAGACTGTGCTACAGGCACTGAGGCCAAGGGGAATGGACAAGACCCAGTCCCGAAGATCCTGATACCACGGAGGTGCAGCTCATGGGACCCGGAAACGTGCGGATCAATGTAAGAATGGTGAGAGACAGAGCTACAGAGACCAGTGGGAAAGCAGTAATTCTACGGGGACAACTCATGAGAAGTGAGGGGCAGTGGGAAGAGTGTGGCCATGGAGTCCGACCCAGATTCCAAGGTTGTCTCCACCACTCGTAGCTCTGTCCTGGTGCCAGCTATTGAATTGTCTCGTGCCCCTCTCACAGAGCTGTTGTTGGCTTCAGGGAGATGGTGCCTGGGTAGAGCACTCAGCAGATGCCACTGCCATAGCATCCACCAGCAGCATCTGAGCCTTGACAGATGGAGGCTGACCAAGGTCAAGAGCAAGAGTGTGAGGCCATAGGAACTCAAGGCGTGTTTATGAGAATGGTATCTGGGAAGGGTTGGCAATTCAAGACAGGAGTGGGGTAGGCTCGGATCCGAAGCTATGAGAGTCCAGCACATGATGACATGGCTCTGGGTGAGGCTGAGGCTGTGGGACCATATATATGCAGAGGGGTCAGTTACACATACTTTTCACATTAAACTCAGGCTAACATGGGGGCCAGTCAGACAGTGGGGGGCATGAAGATGCAGGAAAGACAAGTTTGCTCCCAGGTCCCAGCCTGTGCTGACACTAGCTGTGAAATGCTTGACCTTTGTCCTCTGCAGCCTACGTCCTCTTATGGCCTTCCCTCTTGTCTGTTGGCCCTCTCCAAGTGCACTCAGATTGTCTCAGACCCCAGACCAGGGCTGGCTGCATGTTTAAGCAAGTATGTGGTGGCCTATGGAATGTAATTCCGAGGGCTTTAGGAAAACCCCAATCTCACAGCCTTCCAAGTCTTACCCTGGAAAAGCTCGGGGCCCAGTGGGGGAGATCGCCCTGTGTGTCAACACTGAATTCTAATACAAGGTAGGTGAGAAAGTGGCAAAATATGGGGGCACCAAGGGGGACCTGAGACTAGAGCAAGCCCTGTGGGGACCTTTTATGCTCTCACTTCACCCTTCTGGGAAGCCAGCTTTTCTCGTCTGCAAATGAGAATATTAATGACACACACCTGAAGTTGCACTACATGAGAAAACACGTGCAAAGTGCTGGTATGGTGTCTGGGGCATTCTAGATCCTTCCACATCATTCTCATAGTAATGGTGATGTTGCCAAGGTTAAATGGAGTATGATGTGCATCCAGTACCTCATTCAGTGCCTGGTGCAGGGTAAAAGCACTCAATATATTGCAAACCCCAGCGCGACATCTCCTTATAGTGAATGAGACCATAACTGATATGTGAATGCCCCTAAGCACTCCAGCTGGTTCCAGGGCCCTGCTATGATGAATCGGGCTGATTGGGCACTCCTTCCTGCTCCCCACCATCTGGATGGCCTTGCTGTCTTGTTGGAACACATGTCCTGCCCTTCACAGGGCTCTTTGTTGGTAAGCAACATCGACAAAGCACCCGGTGGCATTTGGACATCACTCAGACGGGCCCCAGGTGTTGAACAAGGGAAATTCCACCGTGGGGCCATTAATCACCGCGACACAGAAACTTTGTGTTTTAGTTATTTCGACTTAATGAATATTTAACAAGTGTCTCCTCATCCCAGGCTGTACTCCGGTGTAGGACCGACAAGACTTGTTCATAGGGCTGGATCAGGGGTTCTCTTTATTTTGAGGGCTCGCCTTTGATCTTATAGGTCCTCCTCAGGGTAAACATGGGACTTGTGAGCTCACATTTACCAAGGGGTGCTGGCACACACAGGAAGCACATTCCAACTCTGCAGCTTTCGGTGGATGGCAGGGAATAGGGTCTCACATGTAAGTCCCCTCTGTGTGCTGAGTATCTCACGTAACCCCCAAACTCCAGCTTTGTAGAATATCATCTTCATTTTACTAATAAGGAAAATGAAGACCCAAGAGTATAATTGTTCCTTTTGGTTTTAAGCCCATGGAAGAGATGAAAAAGAAGGCCTGCCATTCTGGTGTTTCTGGCACTGTGCACTGGGACTTCAGTGTGACGACAGTGCCTTTGTTGCTTGGCTGTAGTTGGATGTTCCAACCTGCATCCTCAGGACCACCCTCTTTGCTGAAACGTCCCAGTCTGTAGGCTCTCCTTCCTCTACTCAGTGCTTTGCAAATGTACCTTGAATGGAGAGAACTGGGGTGTCACAGACCCGAAGGTCCCCTGTTTGTCCTGTTAAGTTTTCATACAGTTTTGTTATGTTTTTGTATAGCTCTCATCTAGAAAACTCAGTCCATATATTTCTTTTTATCTTAAGCATATAGATCACCGGGAAGAAAAAAAAAATACCCTTCCCAGTAATTTTTCCAGGGTCAGCAGCTACAGAGTGGCTCAACAGATTTATGATGGCAAGGTTGGAAAATACCAAGTTCGAGTTGAGGTGAATATGAAAAGAAACATTTGGATGAGGTTGGGAGTATTTTGGCCTTGAGACAGTAAGCTGATGTTGAAAGACTCAGCAAAACAGGCCATATGTGCCTGCACTCAGATCAAGATAAGAAACTTAAGTTGGGGGGCGGGGGGGACTCAGATCGTCTCACGGCGCTGCTCTGGAGCGTGGTGTCATGGAAGAAGCTTAGATATGGAGTCAGAGACCCGACTTCATATTCCTTGCTTGCCTGCTGTGTGTCCTTGGGGAAATGGCATTCTTTTCTGGGCCTATTTTCCACCTGTTAAATGGTAGCCTGTATAGGTGTGGGGTAAGAAAGAAAGGAGATAGTGTTTATATAGTGTTTCCGTATGTTTGACGCATTATAAAATGGTAGCTTCCTTTAGCTTCTCAGAGTTATTACATTCATTTGCCTTCCTGACCTTTCATTCTACTTAGCATATTCACTAAGACGATGTCCTGCTGTTTCTTATATTTGAGTACAATGACCAAGTATCTGCTCGCTGGTTTGGAGCTGGTGTGTGTTATTCGTCAGGATTCTCAAGGAAAGATGTTACAACTCTAGTCCAAAGGCAGCCTGAAGGAAGAATTCCCTCTTCCTTGGGGAATATCTTTTTTTTTTCTCTTTCATCCTTCAACTGGCTGGATGAGGCCCACCCACATTACAGAAGATCATCTGATTTACTTAAAGTCTACTGCATTAAATGTTAGAGTCCTCTCAAAAGTACTTTCATAGCAACATCTAGACTAGTGTTTGCCTAAACATCGGGTATCGTGGCCTAGCCACACTGACACATAAAATAAGCCCTCACAGTGTGCAAGTAGGTCTTAGAGCATGAGCAGCGGGAATGAGTCACGGAGGCAGGAGGCAGCTTACCTGTGACCCAGAGACAAAGCACCACATCAGCTTGTAGAAACATCTGTGAGGGCTCAAGGCTAATGCGCCCTGCCTACGCTATGACCACAAATCAAGAGTCTGAGCATGCCTTGGAAGAGTCATCGCCTCCTTTCCAGGAATCCCCAGGTTCCTGATAAGAAATCTCCCCAAGAAGTGGAGGTTTCATCTTTTCCTCTTAATCCTCACATAACTGTAGAATGAGACAGGCACCCTGTCCCAAACACCTGCAGGGAGGGCTGATGATTTTTGAGATCCCAAGTGAAATAAGATTCCAAGTCTGTCTCCAGAGTCCTCCAACTGTAAATCAAGCCCCCATTTACTCCTTGATCTTCAGACAAGTGAGAGACGGTGGTCTGTGTTTCTCTCTGCTGCATCATCAGAGTCTGGGTCCCAGTTCCCAGAGCTTTGTGCGTGGTATCACCCAGTCATCTGTTTTGAAATGAGAAATCTCACCTACGGGAGCAGTGAAGTTTAGAGGGTAAGGTCAACTCAAGTTGTCAGGAGCATGGGGCAGAATAAACGTGGTGTTGGCTCTGCAGAGAAGGGGACACAGAGAAGTGGACCCACAGTGCTGTCCCACACAGGTCCTTTTGCATGTCCTGCAGCAGAACTGTCCTTCCTAACAGCTGATCTGCTTTTGAATCTCTAGTATGCGCAAGGCAGGGTGTTGATCTCTTTTCCTGCATTGTCTCCCTTATTCTTTAGATCAGTTGTTTGAGATAGAGGCTGTTTTTATCATCTTTTTACCATTGAAGAGACCAAGATCAGAGAGGTTAAGTTACTTGTACAGGTCAGACAGGTAAGCAACTGCTGAAACCAGGTGTTCAACTGGGCTGAATTTCAAAGCCTGTGCTCCAGGAACCCTTGTAGCAAAGCCCATGAAAGGCAGGACCAAAAGGAAGCGTCGGCACCCTCTGGGCATCGGAAGCCCTGGCAATAAAAAGGGCTGGAAGGTGGTGTTGGGCAGAGGCTGAGCAACATAGGAGTTTGAGGGATGCTTGTGCGAGGACCGTGGAGGCTGGCTGGGGCAGTGTCCAAAGCAGATACTTTCCTTTGCCTCAAAAGCATTATTATGTGTTTCATTTCAATGAAATGTCTAGTCTTTACTGTAGCATTAGAAACACTCATGTCAACATTCCCCAGGTGCTTGTGCAGAAAACAGATGGGAGCAAAACTGGCTCCATGTATGTTGGACGTGAAAACCAATGAGGTGCTCAGAGGCTGGAAGGGTCTGACCTGCAGCCAGCTTTGCACGGTGATTTACTGAAGCGCCTCACCACAACATGGCTTCCTACTGTTAAGTCTCATGGAAGTGGGCATTCCCAGCCTCCATAGATGTGACACTTGAATTTCTGTGAGGAAACTACTCTCACAGCCCCCACCCACTGCGGACCCAAACAAAACACACACTTACAAGCTCAGTGCAGCCCGGAGACCTCAGAACCATGCATGGCAACTTAGAGCTTCATTAATCGAGTGACTTTTGCTTTACTCTGTGGGGGTTGTTAATTAAAACCACTCAACCATTGAGTTGGAAGAAAAGGAGGGAGACCAAGATTGAGGGCTGCTAACATACTGGCCTGCCTCACTCCTTTGCTGGCTCGGGGAGCTATTGAAGAAGTTGACACAGACTTTATGGTTGAATAAATGCTTCACCAGACATGTGTGTGCAGGTTCCTTGGGAACAGCTTTCATTTCATGTCCTGCAGCCGGGTCCTCTTGGTACAAAGAACCTGTCCAGCCTGTGACCAAGTATGCATAACAGTTCATCATAATGATCATTGTAATAATGTTAATAGTAGCAGCTACAGTTTATTGGCTTTCCTGAATGCACGATACTGTATGCAGCATTTTATATGCATTACCTCATTTGATCCTCACTTTAATCTGTGTGATCTTCTGCCTGTCCTCTTGATGAGCATGCAGGGACTTGGAGGGCTGTAATTCACCCAAGGTCATGGAGTTGGTGAGTTAGGCCATGACTCAGGTGGGCAAACTAGCCACAGAGCATGAGCAAAGGCACTGTGTCAGGGTTTTTAATGAAGCTGTGTAAACGTGTCCAAGATCAAACTCCTTTTCCTCTCCCTGAAACCTGTTTCTCCTCCTGTGTCTCCACATTCTTTTCTCTTCCATTCTCTTGTTCCTGGAACACGAGCCCTAGGTTGGACAGCATCTCTCTCCTCGATATCTCTTGCTATAGCTCTCTCTAGTCTCGCTACTCATATTTCTCCCCCAGGTAATTGCATTCACCCCATTCCTTGCTTTCCTTGCCTCTGATATCAATGCCCATCCTAGCTTTTGGTCAGAAAACTCTTTCAAGGGTATAAATCTGATTACATTATCGCCTGGCTCCACAATGCCTGCTGGGTAAACTCTGTGTTTTCATTTCTATTGCTGGTTAACAAATGACTCTCAAATCTAGCTGCTTGAAGCCACCGTTTTATTGTGCTCATGGGGTCTCAGCATCAGGAGTTGGGACTGAGTACAGTAGAGATGACTGGTCTCCGCTCCATTGCTCTAGAGTCTCAGCTAGAAGGCCCCCAGGGCTGGAGCTGGCTGAATGGCTGGGGGGTCCCTGCCATTCCAAAGTTGTTGACTCTTATGACTGACACTTGGTCTGGGATGAAGGCAAGGTTAGAACACCTATGTCCTCTTCATGTGGCTTGGCTTCCTCACAACATGGAGGCCTGAGGATGGATAGATTTCTTACATGGGAGCTGAGCTCAGGGCTCCAAAGGCAACTGTTACAGTGAGCAAAGTGAAATTGCGGTCCCCTTTTATCATCTATGCTTAGACGTCAGTGAGTGTCACTTTTGCCATATTGGATTGATCAGAGTAGTCCCCGCCCTCCAGATGCAGGAGGAGGCTGCAGAGATCCTGCCTCTCAGTGGAGGGTGACAAGGTCACCATGTGGGATTGGAGACATTGTTGTGGTCATCTTTGAGAATTAGTCTGCCTTATCCTACTCCCGTGTTGCCCAGAATGACATACAAGGCCTTCCATGTCCCCACATTGGAGTGTAAGCTCCAGGCAGGCACAGACCTTGTCTGTCAACCATGTACCTCCTGTACCCAGCACAGTGCATGGCACATGGGAGCCCTCCTTTTCATGAGTGATCCACTGGCCTCGCCTCATTTCTTGTTACCTCTTCCCTCACTTCGTTGCTCTCCCTCTTGCATCCTGGTCCTGCTGCTCTGGACCACTGACATTTTCCTTGATATAGTAACACACTCATACCTCTGTGCCTTGGGCTGCTCTCTGTCTATGAATCTCTCCCCATTCAATTCCCATCCACCTGCCACAGTCCTTTAAGAATCTGCCTGGGGAAGCCGGGATGTCTCAGTGGGTTGAGTGCTTGCCTTGCGACCTTGGGGTCCAAGCTTCGAATCCTGGCCCCAGCCTATGTGGACCCATATGCTGAACTGGGGTGTGCTTCCCATGTGGGAGGCCCTCGGTTTGGCTCTTGCCCTGGGCGTGCTTCCCATGTGGGAGGCTCCCAGTTGGTTCCTGCCCTAGATGGCCCACATCCATCTGTGTGGAATGAAACTATGTTGAAACTAATGATGTACGGTTGTGGAGACTGCTCTGGGCCCTCCCCCTTCTCTGTCAAACAATAAAATAAGTCTTTAAAAAAAAGAAGAAGAGGAAGAATCTGCCACAGCTAGGAAGCCTTTCCTGGCATCTCCAGCAGACCTGGGCCTCCCTCCTCTGGGTTTCCAAACACCTGATAGTACCTACCGGATGGCTTCTCCCAGTTCTTTTTGTCTTTGTATAACTGTCCCCTAGACCAGGATATCCTTGAGCATTTCTAACTTCTGCCAGACATGCTATATATGCTTAGTTATGTGTGTGGAATGAAGAAAGAGAGAGTGGTAGCAATAGTACTGCTGCTGCTACTTTTTTTTAACATTTATTTTATTGTTTGAGAGAAGGTGAGACAGAGAGAAGTGGGGAGCGCCCGGAGCAGTTTCCATAGTTGTACATCATTTGTAGCAACATAGGTTCATTCTACACAAGTGAATGTGGGGTCACATGGGGTGGGAACCAAACAGGGGGCCTCTTACACGGGAGGTGAGAACCTTCACTGCAGGACTCGGTGGTGACCAGCTGCCCCACAGTTCAGCATATGGTCTGCACAGGTTGGGGCTGGGATTTGATCCCTGGACCTTCCAGTTGCAAAGCAAGCACTCAACCTATTGAGCTGTCTTGGTATCCCCTGCTATTACTACTTTTAATAGTAATAATGGCAGCTGGTGTTTGCTCAGTACTTTTCACATGGCAGGTACTTTCAAGTATTATCTCATTGAATTCTTATAGAAATCCTAAAAGGCATTTAACATGTTATCATCCTGTTTTATGGATGTGGAAACTGAGGGTGAGAGAAGTCACTTGTCCAGTCATACAGCTAATACAGGGTGCGGCCAGTTTGGGAAAACTGAGGACTCAGCAAATGAGATACAAGTCTATTTACTCCCTGTCGGTGCTGCCACCTGCTGGGTTTTAAACTCTGAGACCCAAAGATGTTACTAGGTCTTAGGGAGCTCTATAAATCCTAACCTTCAACTGGGTTCATAGAATAATACTGTTGGAAGCAACAGAGCACATACTAGTCAGACAAAGTCTGTTTTGTTCTCAGTGCCAGGTTTTAAGGGGTTCAGACTCAGACAGAGGTTTGTTTAGGAAGAGGTAAGGAAGGGGAAAGGTTGAAAACCCAACATGTAAGAGAAATGTTTGTCGAAACGAGATCTGCTTGGCGTGGGAAGTACTTGGAAGTGCAGTGTGTTCCGGAGGAGCAAGCCTGAACGATCAGTGGAAGCTAGACTCGCATTGTTCATTTCCTAAACGCCAAGGTGACCATTAGTCAGTGTAAGGAAAAACAGCCTGAAAAATTAGACCTGTCACAAAGCGGGCTCAGCTGTTTTGCAAGGACTGAGCCTCCTGTTCCTAAGGGTGATCAAGCAGCCTCTGGGAACTGTGTGTCCACATGTTGCAGAATGGGTTCCTGTAGGATGTGAGAGGCTACAAAGGGACCTTTCAAAGTTCTTTCCTGCATTAAGAGTTAGGTGTCCGGGTTCCTGTAGGCATCGCTGAGGCTCAGTTACAGGTGGCACAGAGCTGGTGTCGTGTTCAGGAGAAAGAGGTCTCTCTGAAAAGCCACGTTTCCACAGGTCAAGCTAACCTGGGGGTGGTAGCAGGCCAGAGTTGTGTCCTTCTGAACATGTTATTACCCACATGCCTTTTTTACAAACACAAAAATTGTGCACAAAGAGCCTCCTCTCGCTGCAAGTTCTGATCTGGATGATACAGGGGTCTGGGTGCGGAGGGGACTGTGGCTGTTGAGAATCACTGTTAGCTCAGGGTCTGCACGCCAGCCAAACTGTTAGTGCAAGTGAAACTATAGGCTATAAAGTGTAAACAGTGGGCTTCAAGTGTAACATTGTTCCATCATTGAATACGCTCACTCTAACTATGCAGGGTCTAGAGAATTGAGCTTTGCCCCAGCCCCGGTTGAATAACTGTCAGCTAACCTGTTTCCCATTCTTGTGTAAGTGGAAGCCTTTGAACAAGTTGAAGAATGAGAGAAAAAAGTCAGGGACTCTGTTCTTTTGTCTGTGAACACCAGACAGCTGTTATGACTACATTTCCCACAGCGCTGATGGAAAGGAATTGGAGTATCCTGTAAGCACCCAACTCCTGCTTGATTGCTGCTCCTGAGGTCACTGGGCTGGGTCCGGCTCCCACTTAGCCTGCCCTCCCGCCCGAGCACCCCAGCTGCTGCGTTCCCTGGCCACTCCCAGCTCACACTGCCCTGTGTGGCTGGGCCTGTTTGCCTGGGGGCTTGGCCACTTGGCTTCCTGTGCCTCACGCCCAGGTCACCTCCAGAGCTCCTGCTGTAAGGATAGATGTGCTCAGCAACACAGTGTGTGCTGCACCCGCCCCCCTAGTGAAAACGCCCCTGGCACCGCCAGGCCCAGACACGTCGACGCTCTAGGGGGAGACACACTTTCTGTCTTTCAAACTGAACTGCCTGCTCTACTGGTTTTACTTTTTAACTCCTTTCTCAATGGGGAATTTGGCCATGGGGTTCAGGTTCAGGATGCTACTGAGTGCAGTGCTGACATTGTCCCCCATCCTGTCCTGCCCTGGCCATCCTGTCCCCTGGATGGGACCGGTCACTGCTCCCTCCCAGCCATTAGGTCACAGCATACTATTAATAGTATTTGATTTTTTTCGAAATAAATTCAAGGACGTCTCGTTTATTTCTCTCTGTATTCTCCAAATGCTTAACATAATATGGTAAAAAAAAAAAGCACTTTAGTTCTAAGTTATTATCTGTTCTTTCATTTAGTCCACCAAGAACATTTTTAGGTCCCTATCTCAAGAGTTCTGGGTACAGTTTTAGGGACTGGGGATAGCAAAGCAAAATGAGGGGGGAGGGAGAGTTGTGGGGGGAGGGGGGAGCAGGCACCAGATATATGGTGGTGGAGGGGGAGCTGATTCTGGGAGCTGGGCACATAATGCGATGCATGGGTGATGTGATGTGGAGTTGTACATCAGGAAACTATCTAATTGTTACCAACCAATGTCACCCCATTAAATTTAACAATAAAATATAATAATATTAAAAAAATTAAAATAATAATAATAATAATAATAAAATATAATCCTACCTTTATTGAACTTGTTGGGTGAAAGGCTGGAACACAAGGAAATAGATAAGCAAATTGTTATAGTAGACTATAAAATAGGGGAGCCAGACCTCAGTTATACCATAAAAGAGATTTTTTTTCAACTCCGTAAATTTATTAAACATAAAAGCGTATTAAAATGAAAACATACCCACGGCTACTTCCTAGTTGTGTTTCCTTGGGCAAATTACTTAAACTCTCAGAGACTCAGTTCTGCATCTGAAAAATTACTACACCAAGGAATCTATGAACATTCCCCGCCAGATCTAATACTCTGTATTTCTGTGAGACGATGTATTAGTATTTTTAAGAACAGCATTTAACGTGAAATTCTAGAGGTGCGACCTTTTCAATCTGGGGTCCTAAGTGGGAGGCGGGGGAGCTGGTCATAAAAGGCAGCCTGTGTTTCAGTACTAACAGACCAGAGGAAGCAGCATGGGGGATGGGAGGAGAGCACACCGCATGGCAGAGTGGAGATTACACGGGGCTCTCGTCACTGAGGAGCATGTCATCTATATCCTGGTGTTTATACCATGTCACACCCCATGGGCACTTCTTAGAGTGGGACATGCTTTTCCCTGTCTAAGCAGAAAAGGGCATTTTCTGTGGCTACGTGGCAGGGACCTGGGCATGACTGTGGATGTGTCCAGCTGGAGGCTGGGCTATTTTTCTCTTTTGCCAGTGATCCTTGGTTTGCATAAAATGCCCTTTCACTGTAGGATTTTGCTTTGGTGTTTTAAGAATTTCTCCCATGGACTATTTTACCAGGATTATTCAGTGCAGCTTTTGGGTGGCTGCTGTGAGGAATGCCTGTCCTGGCTCAGGGCTCCAGTGGGCCCCATCTGTGCTCTCAGCCACAGCCCTGTTCCTTTCACGGGAATACTTCCTACTTTTATGGGTGCACAACACATTTTTGGATACCCTGTCTTCGTGTGGACGAGGCCTGTGCTTAGGTAGTTCCAAATCTGAACTTTCTAAGACGGAAGTGGTTGGTTCCCATCCTCACAAATTTTAACTTGGTCTTTTTCAAACTTTTCAATCTCATACCCTTTTCTGCTTAACATAGACACGACACTCTGAATGGAGCGGGTAGAATATGTGTGGGATGGGTAAGGCTAGGTGTGATTTTTGAGAATTACTGTATCTTTAGTAATTCCACACTGACCAATATTTGTTCAAATTTTCTCTGTAGAATACATTATAAAAACAAACAAACAAACAGAAAACATTAAGGGGATGCCAGGATACCTTAGCAGTTGAACACTTGCCTCGAAATCGTGAGGTTTGTGTTCAATTCCCAGCCCGGCCCATGCAAACTCCAGATACTGAACTGCAGCTCAGAGGTGAAGGTTCTCACCTCCCAGGTGGGAGGCTCCCAGTTTGGCCCCACATTCACCTGTGTAAAATTGAAATCATGTCACAACTAATGATGTACAACTATGGAGACTGCTCTGGGCCCTCCCCCTTCTCTCTGTCTCTCTCTTGCCTTATCTCAAACAAAAAGATTTATTTTATTGTTTTTGACAGACAGAGAGGAACAGAGAGAGAGAATGGGAGAGGGCCCAGAGCAGTCTCCATAGTTGCATGTCATGGTTTCGATATGGTTTCATTCCACAAAGGTGGGCAGGGGCCGCACAGGGCAGGAACTGGGCTGAGGGCCTCCCACATGAGAGGCACGACCCACTCGAGCCACGGGCTGAACCTGGGGGCCAGACTGAACTGGAGGCCTCCCACATGGGAAGCAAACCCCAGTTCAGCATATGGGTTCATACGGGCCAGGGCCCAGATTCGATCCTCGGTCCCCAGGGCTGCAAAGTGAGCACTTAACCTGCTGAGCCATCCTGGCTTTTCCTCATATAAATCTTAAAAAAAAAAAAAGGGAGAGAGGGGGCTTTTTATTTGTTGGTTTAAAATGGTAAGTTTATAACATTGAATATGCCTTTTCAAACTCCTGCTCCACGCCAGAGAGGAGCCCAAACCCACTGAGCGCCAGGGTTCCAGGCTGCCTGCGTACTGTTTCTGAAGGTCACCCAGGGCTTGTGAACATGTGGGAAAATGCACAAGGCCAGGCATCCTGTGTTGTCAGCTATCATGTCTACTGGGTTTAGTGGCAGGTAATTAGAGCATGCTGTGGTCTCCCTATTTTGGCTCAGTCCCTATGCTTGGAGAGCCAGAGGTCTAACTATGTATTTCTTTGTATCAAATCCTATTTAGAATGAATGCCCAGAATAATGATTTTCGTAATGAAAATGTTACCTAGTAGAAACTTAGCATTTAAGCCCACACAATGAATTCATTGTACATTCTAGATCCTTTGTGTTGGCACATGTACTTCTGTGAAAACTAGAAGGATCTGCTTTTCTCACCCCGGCCCAAGAGGCCCCTTCACATCCTTCTAGTTCGTCAGCGTGCCACTTACGGGCTCCTTCCTCTAGGAAGCCCTTTCCGGCCCCTCTCCTTGCTCTGGCCCTTGCTGAACCCCATGGAAATATCTGCAGGTCTGATTCTCACGTCCCCAGCACCCATGCCACTGCCCACCTCACTGTAGGGGCTACGTAATTATTTACAGAACAAATGGCACCACCTCAAGGTGGGGAGCATCTCTAGGGCAGCAGCCTGCGTATGGCTCTAGGCAGTGCTTCCTACAGCCCCTCTGCTGCTCCCAGAAATCTTTCCTGGGGTTGGTGATGCTCGCAAGGCTGGCTTTTTGCTGCGGTTTGCAGAAGGGCTTGTCTCCCAGTTGGTTAGTCACCTTCTTCCTCCATCTGTTCTCAGTGCACCTTGACATTTCCTTCAGCTGCAGTCTAGATGCGACAAGGCGAAACCTGCATGAACCTAAACGAAAGCGCCAGCTGGCTTCTCCCCAGGTTGGTAGTGACTATGGTTATTACCTGGGGGTGTCTACCTGAAACCAGACGAGGAAGAGACATGGGACGTCTGATTCCCAGCCCTGGGGCTCGAGTCATCTTCCAAAGGGAACACACAGTCCTGAATACCATCCTAAATTCTGCTGACCGAATGTGAAAAGTGAGCTTGTGTCATAGAGCACGTTGGGGTTTGGGAGTCATGTCAGAAGTCACAGGAAGGGTAAGGTGTGGCAGCATCCAGAAGATTGGCAGGCCCGTCTCAGCCTATAAGAAGTGCCTGGGAGGAAGGATTCTTTGGACAAACCAGAAGGCTTTTCCGGGGTGGGGGCATCTAATCATGACGCCCCTGCTAGCTGCCACATACTGCTCACAGTACTGTGTGTTCAGCATGCCTGGTGCTGCTCACTCGCAACTCCTCTCAGTCTGGGCCTTTCCAATTCTACTGTACTAAGTAAAGCCTGTAGGTTTGTAAGCCCAAGATCGTGAGGTAACTGTTATTTTGGAAGAAACTTGGAGCTCTAACAACTCTTATCAAGCCTTAATCTGAGATGGAGGGGCCGTCAGGAACCAGGTATTATTAATGCGAACATTGTCCCCTTAACATAGAGGTCAAAACTAGTTATTCTGAGGATTTGAAATTTAGGAGAAGTCAGGATGGCTCAGTGGGTTAAAGTACTCTCCTCGCAGCGCCAGGAACCAAGGATCAAATCCTGGCCTCAGCCTGTGCGGGCCCATATGCTGAACTGGGGTGTGCTTCCCATGCGGGAGGCCCCTAGTTTGGTTCTTACCCCCTGGTTTGGCCCTTGGCTCGAGGAGGCATGACTCCCATGCAGGAGGCCCCCAGCCCAGTACCTACCCTGCGTGGCCCCTGCCCACCTGTGTGGAATGAAACTATGTCAAAAACTGATGACATACAACTATGGAGACTACTCTGGACACTCCTCCTTCTCTCTGTCTCTGTCTCGCTGTCTGTCAAAACAATAAAATAAATCTTAAAAAAAAGATTTTAAATCACCATTATACTGTAGTCACATTATTGTGACTGACTAGCTCTTAGGGAAACTGAGGCCAGTCTAGCCCACAGTTCCCCCATCCAGGTCTCAGAAATTTTTTATTTTTTATTTTTATTGTTTTTGACAGAGAGAGAGACAGAGAGAAGGGGGAGGGCCCAGAGCAATCTCCACAGCTGACAGCATTAATTTTCCATATAGTTTCACTCCACAGGTGGACACAAAACTGTGCAGGGCAGGAACTGGGCCGGGAGCCTCCCGCATAGGCCCCGGCAAGAACTGATCTGGGGGCACACCCCAGTTCAGCATGTGGGTCCTCCTGGGCCAGGGCCAGGATTCGATCCTCAGGCTCTGGGGCTGCAAAGTGAGCACTTAACCTGCTGAGCCATCCCAGCTTCCCCCAGGTCTCAGAATTTAAGGCAGCATTTCTGACAGCTTGATCCTGACCACCTGCAAGAAATTACTTATATGTCTTATTAAAAATTCAGGTTTGGGAGAAGAGATGGATGGGGGGAGGATGACATTTTTAGGGCAATATGACTATGTCTATATGATACTGTGATGGTGAATGCATAACATTATGCACTTGCCAAAGGCCACAGAGCTATGCCTATACAATATAGCATGAACCCTAATATAAACTATGGACTTTGGATAATATTAGTATATAAATATTAGTAATATTACTAATAACTAATGTTACTAATATCAAATAATTATTAAATAATGGCATATCAAAACTGGTTCATCACTTGTAACAAATGTGTCACACTAATGCAAGATGATCATAGCAGAAACTGGTAGTAGGGGAACAGGAGTATATGACAACTCTACTTTCTGTGCAGTTTCTCTGTAAGCCTCAAAATGCTCTTTAAAAATAAAGTCTCTTTTAGAAGGCAGGGTTTGGGCCCACTAAGGACATTCTGCCTCTGAAGCTGGGGCCAGGAATTGGGCAGTTTGGGGGGGTTCCCTGAAGACACAGGTGTATTCTAAAGGTTTGAGAATTTCCGGATATCAGTCCATCTCCTTTTACCATCTGTTTCAATTCCAAGAAAGAGCTTCAAGGGGCTTTGTCTGGCAAAGTGTCCCCTGTGTGTGAGCATGTGTTTTATCTTTCAATAGGTGGACAGAAAGCTTCCTGCTAGTGCTAGAAATGCTCTCAGTATTTCTACACTGACAGCTGAACCACAGTAAAGGGCATCCAGGTCAGACCAAATTCCAGGCACGGGACTGCCCAGTTTCCAAAGTGCCCAGGCTTTCTTGGGAAAGCTGCCCTCTTCCAACTCCCATTTTGAACAAAGCAGAGTTATGGATTATTATGAACATTTTACATATGCGTGTATATTTAAATCAGAGTGATAAATCCACTGTTATCATCCCTAGCCCTCAAGGTGATTGTGTGTTTTAGTCGCAAAATTGCGGATTTCTTTTTTTATTGCAATGTGTGTGGAGTTCATACGTGCATTGGTCCTTAGGTAAGCTAAATGAAAATGCTGCGGGAAATTACTGCCGGGTGGAATTTTGTCAACCGTGTGAAAATTCCCATTGCGTTTTGTGAAAGAAGTGAGAACCTTGGTGGCATGTTCCATCAGCACACGGGAATGTTTCCACTTGCTCAATCACTCCTCTGCTCGGAGTTTGGGGAGAGCAAGCCCAAACCCAGAGCGGCAGGGAGATGGAGTCTGTGTGGTAAAATTCAGGTTGACGTGTGAGTGGTAGCAATGCCTTGTGCTACAGCTGGGTCAGTTTATAACAAACACAAGCAAAACTCTCGATATGCGGAAACTTGCAGGATACATGCAATAGCCGACTCAGCCAGGACCCACTTCTGCCCTCACTCAGGAGCGGGATCACGACTGTGTGTCCTGGACCAGGGGGGTCGTGGACCGACTCAAACTGGGTGCACGTTTTACACATATATGAGGCAGGGTCCACAGCTTTCACCAGTTTCTCAAAGGGGTCCATAACTTAAGATTTAGGAATTTCTGCTTTCGATAGTGGTCTCTAATCTGTTTTGGTTGTGTAAAAAAGAGCATGATCCTCTATTAGACATATCTGTTTTATAAAATATAAAAGGGTGTCCCAAAATTCATGCAAGAAGTAATTTTGATAGAAAACACAGGTTTATAATTAAAAAATGTAAATTTTTATTGCTCAACAATGAAAGCACATTGTTCTTTCGTGTGGCGCTCCATTTTTAATAACCCTGAACTGTCACCTGTCACGCTGTCTTTTTTTCCCATTGGCAACACTTTACCGCACAAATGACGCAAAATTCAAATCTTGCGTGAATTTTGGGACACCCTTTATATGCACCATGTTATTGAAATAGGGCATAAACTATAAAATGCACATAAAACAAAGGAACCATGAGAAGAACTAAATAGTAGCGCTTTCGTTTCACCCCTGTGGGGCATCGTATGCTGCCTACAACGGAGGCCCGTATTTCGTAGTCTTTAACGTGCATTAGGGTCACTGGGGATCTTGTTGAAATGCCATGGGATTCAGCAAGTCTGGGATAGTGCAGTTCTAAAAGGTTGCCCTGTGCTGCTGAGGTGGCTGGTCCACGGCCTGTATTTTGAGTGGCTGGTAGAGAGTGAGGCACGCGTTGAGTTTTGTTGCAGGGACCCCAGCAATGTGCTTTTTGCAGCATCTCACTTTAGGAAATAGAGCCTGTGGCATGTGTTCTCCCATGAGGCTTATAGGGGGCCCCTGAGACCTTTGGACTCCTCCTCTACTCGGGCCTGCCTTTTCCCGCTGCTGCCGCTGTCCCCATAGCCTGCGGGAGCTGCGCTCTTGTCTGACTAGCTTAGCAACGTCTGTGGAGCTCTCCCAGGGCAGCCAGCCCAGGCTCCGACCTGTGAAGCCCTGTTCCCTGCTGCACAGGCGTGACTTCCTGCCATGCTCGGCTCGGAAAACTCAGCCAGGTTTCCTCAGTCATCTGGTTGCTTTGCAGCGGGGACTCAGTGAGATGAAAGTGAAATGTAGACATGCCAGGGAAGGGGCTGCTGTCTCTTGAGTTGTGGATATTCCCAGCTGGTGGTTCATGGCTGTTGAAGGAACATCCCTGCAGCGACTTCCATTTGCCATGGTTCTGTTGTGTGCTCTGAGCTGAGGTGCAGTGGCTGCTCCAGGCTTGAGCAAAAAAAGGGAAGATTTTGCTGGAGCTGAAAATTAAACTCCCACATCTTCCTAAAAAGAGCAAGATCCCAGCTTGGTGGTGTCCTGAGGAATCAGCGGTCCTAGAGGACTGTGGGAAACAGCGCAGAAAGGTACCCCAACTTTGCATCAAGCAGAAAGGTAGGAAACTGGTTTTATTCTGTAGGTCCTTATATTCCCTCTGCCTCTGCTGGCAGAATCCCCAAAGACATGAAAAGCAAAGAAATGTTTTTTGATGATTCGTGTTGTCTAGTCCAGATTATTTATTAAGTCCTGTTAGTACAGGGAAACCCAACTGAGAAAGATGTTCACGCCGTAGACTTGCTCTCTGAAGGCTGCTTGCTTTGAGTTTTGTTTCATTGTCAGATAGAGATAATATACAGTCAGCTGCACCAAGCTCTTTGTTTAGAACACACATTTATTTGATGTTAAAAATATTACAGATACGCTAGGAGTAGGGCTTTAGAATCACTCAATGATCTCTCTCTCTCTCTCTCTCTCTCTCTCTCTCTCTCTCTCTCTCTCTCTCTCTCTCTTTCTCCCCCCACCCCTCTCTGGATCTATCATTTGAGGTGGAGGCAGGGCAGGGAGTGGAAACTGAAACATGTCAGGTTTTGTGCCTAAAAACTTTAAGGGCAAAGCGGTCTTCAAGTGTTTCTTCAGTAAAATTTTAAGTGTTCGCCTAAATTTTAGTTTTTATAAATAGCATTGAAAAATTAAACCCAGTGTTTTTCCAATCAAATTTTGCATTTCAAATACATTCTTCTCTTCCCTGAAGTCAAACGTAACAGCTTCTTTTCTGTCATAAAAATCGGCTTTCTTCAAAAGGATTCGGGCAGCTTTGTTAGACTGGGTTGTGAGTTTGTCCTTCTATGACCCAGAGTGAAGTTTATTTATCTGACTTCTAAGTGGCCCTAAACTAAAGGGATCCTTTTACAGGTTTGTCCAGAAACTCAATTTACATCCTAATAAACTTAGAGAATAAGTGTCACTCTGTATTATAATGGAGTAGAGGGGGCACTGTGAAAGCCTATGTTGTTTGGAGACTTAGATGTTGGTGAAATGCTCAACTTCAAGGCTTTTTTTCATTATCCACATCATTTCTTTAACCTTATGCAGCAATGTGTTGATATATATGTTCATATATTTATATTGCTATTGGCAAGGAATATTTTATGTATTTCTTTCATTCCTTTTTTTTTTTTTTTACAAGGTTCACATTTAAACCAAAAGTGTGTCCAGAAAGTATAGAGTGGCTGAGACGTCTTTGAAGAAAAATAATCATCTCAACTTGATTTTTTTTTCCCCCAATTTGTATTGCTTTTTATTTCTTGCCTCTGAGGTGTGTTTTGTTTTAATGTCACGCTCTATTAGAAATGCACTGAACTGGATCAGGTCAGTACATATTTCTCTCCCTCCCCGTCCCCTATTACCTCCCCCAGTTCCTGACTGAAGGTGATTTCTTTTGAGATTAGTGGAGGTCACTTTGTGTCACTCAGACCATGTTGAACTGTGAACCTTTTGCTACTTCTGAAGGTGACTCACGAAGCCAGTTTCACTTGTTTCACATTGTTTTTCATGTTGAAAGAAAGAGATCTATTGACGACATGCTGGACTCAGCGTCCCACATATTTGTTCTAACAGGTCCTATTGGATTCCAGAGCTTTTTCAGAGTTGATGTCAGTCACATGGGATGCACCTATTTTGTGGAGAAAGTTCCTGTAACAGGCATATTGCCTTCACAGGCCTCCATTGGCTGGAGGCAGGGTGAAGTCTACCCTGCAAGTCTGGTCATTGCCCAGAGATCTGCGATGACTCAGAATTCAGACAAATGGTACATTATGAAAAGTGTGTAGAAGGAAATATCAATGAGAAGATACTCACCAATATTAGATTCCTGTATGATGGGGTATTGGAAAGTCAGTATTTTCTGAAGCAGAAGCCAGAGCCTGTCACTCATGTGCTAGTACTCGTGTGGCTCCCCTGGTTGGCAAAGGTCTCAACCCCACCAGGCGTTCCTGATGCTGCAGCAACTATGAAGTAATACTTACCCTTCTCTGAACTTAGCCCCGTCTCCATTTCTCTTCGCTTTTACACGTGTTATCTGCGTGCCTACGTGGGTCCCCCTCCTCCTCTGGCTGACACACTCCTAGGCACCTCTCAAAGGCCAGCTTGTATAGCACTCCTCTGTGACACGTTCACCTGGTGCTCAGAGCCTGTCATCCGTCCCTCCATAATGCTGCTCTTCGTGTCATAGTCGAGCTACCTGTTGGGTCTGAGTCCCTTGAACTTTTTCAAGGCAGGGCAGGAACTAAGGTCTTTCTGTCTCCCTACCTGGCAGTGAGCCTGGTATTCGTGGAACTGACGGGGAGAAAGATATGCAGAGTCACTACACTGTGATAAAGTGTTCTGAGCGTGCCAGGCACTGGGCTTTATAGGCGCTGTCTCACTTAACCCACCACAGCCCTGTGAGGTTAATCCGTTGTTTCACCTGTCTTGCAGCTGAGGAAACTGAAACTCAAAGAAATTATACCCAAAAGTGACAAGGCTGGAATGTGAACCCACCTACCTGCACTATGATCTTGACCCATTTCATTTTCATCTGAAAAATTGACACAGTAACATACTTGACAGGATTCTTTTGAATGATGATTTATGTGAAGCACTTCACACAGCACCCAGCAAGCATCAGCAACCGTTAGTTAGCTCCTGTTAATAATGACATGCACTAGGTCCTTCAGATAGAAGAAGGCTGAGAAGACTTTGAACCCAGGTCTGTGTGACTACAGAGCCACGTTCCTAACTCTGATACTTGTGGGCCATGCAGGATACCTCAGCCTTGAATAACAAACAAAACACCCACAGATGCCTTGTCCCTCTAGCAGAGGCTTCTGCGTCCCCCATCGGGGCCTCTGCAGGAGCTGGGGGGGAGAGGAGAAGACAAAGGGCCCCCTCCTATCGCTGCAGAACCTCAGGGTAATGTGCTTGGCAACCTAGTCAGGGCCCCCACCCCCCGCCCCCACCATCAGACATTAGGGTGCCCCCAGCACCTCACTGGGCTCCAGTGCTAATTATGTGTTTGCCCCGTGGAGAAGGGACATGTGGCACTGGGCTTGGGGCATTCAGTCCCTGGATCAGCTGGTTCCTGTTCTGTGACCTCAGGCAAGTCCCTTTGTGTCCATCCTTTGTGATCCTCCAGAAAGCTCCCAAAGATGGGGCAGGGCCCTCATGACCTCCCTGAGTCTTCAGGAACACGAGCCTTTTTAACTGCTGGGCAAAGGCTGGCGTTTCAGATGGACACCCGGTGACCACTTCATCTGTAACGTGTGCCTTCTAGGGGAGCAGCTGAATTACAACAGCCAAATTAGCACATTGGGCAGCCACGTCATTCCTACACAAATTTGGGTTGAACAAAAATAATGTATATTTTTCATTGAGGCTAGAAGAGCTATTAATACACACACACACACACGGAGCTTTTTATAAATTAGACTATTGTAATGGTGGATAATAATTTAGAAATAAATACGTTAAATTGGATTCTTGAGCGTGAGGATGGTTCTAGTGACCACTGTCTCCAGTGTGTCTCCTAAAGGGAGAACATACATCACACACATACACCACACACACACAAATGAAATAGATGTGCAATAAAATGAATCATTGTCAGATTAGTTGCATTTAACTCCCTGACTTTTGGGTACATTTGAGAAGGAAGAGGATCCATATTTCTTCTTGCCTTTCCTCTCCTCTCTGCTTAAACAAAATCAGAATTCCCAGCAGCAGTTGGCAAGGCAGGTTAGCACATCTAGTTCCATTTCTGCAGGGCCCTCCCACCTTCGTTAACTCATTTTTTGACAAAGCCACAGTGCGCATGAGTGCTGCCGTGCTGGGGTTGCAGCACAGTTCAGTATCCCGCCTCTGAGCGCTCACAGGCTCTCCAGTTTTCGCAGAAAGCTGGGGGTGTGTGTCCCTCATCTACGTGCCTGGCCGTGTGTATTGTTTCACCAGCAATAAAAATCCAGCAGGGAAACGAATGCTAAAATTATTTCGTTTGTCCTTTGACAAGATGTCCCAGCTGAAATGTTTTTGCTTCTCTACGTAGTTGGGAGGACTTTACTGAAATCAAATTAACTACCTTGTTTAATGGGGCAACAGATTGTGTTTTGAAGAGCTTTCACTGAATTGTCCTTGACAGGACATTTGATCTAGAAAGTGTAGCCTCTGACAAAATTACTGCATTTTGACACGAGTGGTGTTTACCCTGTTGTAAGATGTGTGCGTGCACTTCACCGTTGGAGCCTGGGTCACTGTATCTATTGAATGGGTGGGTGGTGGGTGGATGGGTGGACAGATGGGCAGATGGGCAGACTGGCAGACAGTTTCATTTGTCTTGCCTTATGTTTTAGGTGTCAAGTTTGCTGACATTTAAGAGGAAAGAAAATCTTGTATTGGTATTCTTCCAGAAAGTTTTTGCTAAGCCCATCCAATGACTACATCTTTGGGCTTCTTTCCTTCAACAAAAACAGTATTAAATAAGCACTTAGAATATGCTAGGCATATGGGATATAGACATGAACAAAATAAGACTAGTCCCTGCCTTCAAGGAGCTCACTGTCTTATGTGGGAGAGACAAGTGTTAAAAAGTAATTGCACATAGAGTTACTTTACAGCTGCCTTTGCTGTTTTTTTAATTGTTATCATTCACGTACCATAAAATTTATCGTTTTAAAGTACAAACTTCAGTGGTACTTATTTATTTAGGCTTAAACACCAAACATTTCTGTCTCACACTGACTGAGTCTGGGAAGTCTGAAATCCAGGTGACTGCAATTTGATTCTTGGTGAGGGCTCCTTACCTTTTTGCTGTTTCCTCACATGGCAGAATGACAGAGAGAGAGAGAGTTCTAGTCTCTTTCTCATTTTATAAGGACACTAATCCCATTATGGGTTCCACCCTCATAACCTTATTTAACCCTAATTATTATCCAAAGGCCCCACTTCCAAATACTATCCCCTTGGGGATTAGAGCTTCCATATATGAATTTGGGGGGAACACAAACATGTTGACCCTATTGTTTTATGTCTTTTTTAAGAATGATGTAGACTTGACTTTACTAGACAGATTTATATCATATAAACCATTTTTAAACTAGTCAGTGAGAAGAGGTTTAGAAACCCTGAGATTGGCATAGACCAGTCAAGATTTGCAACCTTCCAGCCCTCCTGAGTGCACTGGGAAGGCCATTCCAGTGGTTTTTAGTCAATTCACAGAGTGCTTTTTTGTTTTTAAAATGGTACGGTTGAGTGAAAAATTCACTTTGTTCTGTTGGCACAACCACAAATCAGTGGTCCGACTGACCCCAACAGTTTCCATTATGACAGCATTGCACCGTCTATGGGTATGAATGCCATACATGGGGACAGGAATGTGGGACATCAGAAAATTTAATTCAGACGTGTAGGCTGAAAGCTGCTCTAAAGGGAAGAGATTTTTACTCGTACTAGAAGCTCTTTTTCACCCAGATGGCTCCAGTGAGCGCTTCCTTCTTGCCCCTAACTTGAACATGCTGGTTCTGGACAACCTCCACAGCATCTTAAAATTACTTTTTTTTGTTGTTTGTTTGTTTGGGTTTTTTTGTTTGTTTTAGAATACATCTCAGAAAGTTTCCAAATTAATATGGAAAAAATCCCAAGGATTGGGAACCCTCAGAATCTACAGCACATCTTCTAGAGCTAAAATTACGAATGCTGTGAAACACTCCCTGATGTAGCTCCACTGGCTGTTTCAGGAAAAGGAATGACTCATGGGTCTTCTTACTACATGTTGTTTGACTTGAAATGTATCACACATTTTCAGACACCTTGCAGGTGTGTCTTGCAGGACCCATGTGGGAATTAAAGGACTCTGAGGGATGCTGGGATAGCTCAGTAGTTGAGCACTTGCCTCGCAGTTGCGAGGTCCGGAGTTCAGTTCCCAGCCCTAGCCCTTGCAAGCCCCATATGCTGAACTGTGATGCAACTGGTAACCACCAGGATGGCTCAGCAGCAAAGGTTCTTGCCTTTCATGACCCCACATCCACCTGTGTGGAATGAAACCATGTCACAACTAATGATGTGCAACTATGGAGACTGCTCTGGGCCCTCCCCCATCCTCTCCCACCTTCTCTCAAAAACAATGACATTAAATTCAACAAATAAAATAAAGGGATGTGAGTTTGGTTTCTTGCTCTGCCCAAGTTTTCCTTTGTTTCCTGTTCTCTGAAGAGGAGGGTCATGACTCAGCTGTCTCCCTGGCAGAGAGTGTTGTAGTCAGCCAAAGTCAATGAGGTACAGCTGCTTTGGACCTGAACTACCTCATGCTGATGGCTGAAGTCTCAGGAGCTGGTCTAGTTTATGGACAGTTGACCATCTATATACAGAAAGTGTCAGGGGTCACCCTCACCCCTCTTCCTGGACAGCACTGATTCTAGCAGAAAGATAGTTTTTATAGCATCACCAAGAGTTCTGGAAAAGGGTAGATTAGCATTAGGTTTCTTCAGCCCCCATAAGACACTGGTGTCAAAGATGAAGATTCTTCAAGATGATGGCCACCCTAATAATGTCTTTTCATTTGTATGTTCTAACACAAGTTGCAGATAACTTGCTACACTGTATCTCTCTCGTGCTTGCCTGGGTCTGACGGAAGACTGTAATATTCCCGTATTTTTGGCAGAAAACCCAGGACCCAGAGAAGTGGCTTGCCCGTGATGGCAAAGGTGGCGCTTTTATCCTCTCTCTTTTCTTTCTGTGTCTCCTAAAAGCTTGCCCGACTTCCTCTGTGGACTGTTCTGTGATATTTTTCCCTGTGATTTGCTGACTTATCAGTTCCATTCCCATTACTTAGGTGAAACACCTGCTTGTGTAATTGCTGACATTAAAAAGAGTGTCATGACTACATCTGACAGTTCATTTTATTCATTAGTTCCCTTCTGCTTCGTACATTCCCGTGAATTTGGGTTAATTAAGCTGAGTTCTATTTTTTGCTAACAGGCTAGTGACCCTCGGTGTTGAATTAGTGGCTGAGTTAACCCTGGGCTGTGATCAGTGACAGAGCCCCGGGAAAGTTCTTTTCCCTTTAGAACACAGGGTGGCCATGCATGCTTCTGGATACGAACCACCTGGCTGTCCGCAAACTTGATTTTGGTCATGCATTTGCATCATTCTCTTCTCCTGTTAAAGGTATATGACCGATGGCGGACTTGGCCTCTACACCCGTCGCCTGAACCGGCTTCCTGATGGGATGGCTGTGGTACGCGAGACCCTGCAAAGAAATACTTCCCTGGGCCTCGGAGATGCTGACAGGTAAGCTTGCTCCACGTGGGGTTGGCCAGATGCGGCGGTCATTCCCCAGCAGCCTGAGAAATTAGTGTGGTGATATTGAGAGCGGATGGGTGCTGCTTTCACCACACAGAGGTTGGAAGCCCTTGAAGCTGGGCCTGGGGTGAGCAGCTGGCACAACAGGTAGGGGAGGGTTGCTGATGGGTCCTCAAGTTAGGCTTCTGGGTAGGGTGGTGCTTCTGAGACCAAGAACACAGGGAATTCAGGTGTGAGTAGTTTTTAAGTTGTTGTTATGACTGTTGCTACTGCATCTTTGTCAGATCAGCAGGCCCCAGGCCTCTCTGCTTTACTTCCTGTTAGCAAGCTTTCTAGGTACTGCACCTTGGAACCAAGTCCCTGGTGATGCACGGCGCGTCTGTGTGCAGGCGGGAGCTCTCCTGGGCTGAGCTGAGCAGGCTCCACCAGAAGGCTCCTGTTGCTAGGTAATAGGTAGCAGGACTTAAAGGTGTAGGTTCTACACCACGTGCTGAGTAGTTGAGATTGTAGGGTTTGACCCATCTTCATTGCTGCTGCCATCGCAGATGAAAAGAGCTTCTGAAAACACTATAGCAAAGAAAGGAGAATGTGGCATCCAACTGCCTAATCCTTACACTGACACAAACTTGAGTCTATGACCAAACTGAGCCTTCCAGCTCTGATGTGCTTTGTGTCTAGATTTCAGTGCCCTTGAATGTTCTGACTCTTGAAGCTTTTTTCCAGCACACTTGACCTCTTTCCAAATCTGGTTGATGAGACGTAACATGGAGTTTAGATCTGAGCACTTTGAAATCACTGTACTCTTTTTGAGTGCTAAACCTCAGGGGTTGGAGAGCTAGATATTTGTATTAATAATACAAATCCAGCTTCTTGCTGTTCTCTTAGCAGAGAGAGCAGTTGTTTTTTTTTACAAGGAGCTGGATGACTTATGTCATTCTCTGGCTTTAGAGAAATAGGGCAGCATACTAAAGAGACAATGAAGTTATCCCCAGAAATGGAAGTTCTGAAGAGAAACCTCCCTTCTCTTGGGGAAGGCTGGAAAGTCTAGGCTGGTGCAGAGAACGCTGAATTCAGTGTCAGGAACTTGGGGTCTGGCCCAGGCTCTGCCAGTGACTTGAATATGTCCTTCTCAGATTCCCTCCCAGAGTCCAGGGTGGTGATTTGTTCTGAGATGAAAAAAGCTTTCCACGACAGTGCCAGCTCCAGTCAGCTTTGTTCCTGTAATCAGTTTCTTTTCAAAAAGTATTCGTTTGAAAAGTCCACAGAAAGATGAACCATCTGAGCACTGCTCTTTCCAAGGCTAAAGCTCTCTGTGACTAAAAGCTTTCAGTGGTTTCAGGGGGCGGGGAGGGGGGGGCGCGGGGAGAATCAGTTGTTGTAACACTCCCACTGGAGATTACACAATTTGTCAAATTATTTTGCTTATGTGCATTCTCCTGTAAACATGTAGTTGGTTAGTAAATCTATTAGTGTAAAAGGCAGGCTTCACAAGGTACATTTCCTCATGTAGCCAAAGAAGAATCTGCACTAGGCAGTTTAATTTAATGCTTGGGTGCAGGGTTAATGGAATTATTGCAGATCACAGCTGAGCTTGTTTCCGCTTTTGGAGGTGGAAGACTTGGGTAGGAGCATTTATGTTGTTCCAGTTCAGCCTCTGTTATAGGACCAAACAGACAACCATGTCGTCTGATTCTCCCCAGACTGGACATCTCAGAAGTGACCATGCAACACTACATGGATCACTGACCAACTTTCAAATAAGTAATGCAGGTGGCTTTTTTTTTTTTAAGGAAATGGGATTTGATTCATGATGCCTATAAATTTTCAGTGTTATTTAAGTTTTGACTTGTAAGTACGAAGATCTTTTGCAGTTTTCTGAACTACATGAAATTTCTTTAATCTCCAGTTATTATAAAGAAGCCACAGTAATGCTGCTTCTTTGGTTAAGTTGAAATAGTATTAGATTTGTCTCTGTAAAGTTTTCATGTAAATCTCTTCCAAAATATATTCTGGATGAGTATTTCCCAAAGTGGGAGGCTCCCATTAGTAGTGTAGGAGATCATTTTAGGCAGTAGACAGGGAAATACTGCCTTTTTAACAATTACATCTTAATATTAAAAAACATACAAACTTATAACTGTCACATCAAACTCATGATTTTATAAACTCTCGTTAGAGTAAGAATGATATAGTCTGTTTAATGTGAAATACCAAGAAAGAATATCACAGATGGTGTGTAGCTACATTTTTTTTTTTAAAGGTAGTATGCAAATGGCTGGCCCTGTATGGCAGGTTAAGTAGCCCTAATTCTTGTCCCAATAATTGCAAAGATGTTCTCTAGATCGTTTAAATTAGGCAAGTGAAAAAATGCAGAGCCCAGTTCCTTTCCAGAATTCTTCCCTTTTAACCTGAAAAAAGGAGGCCCTAGAGGTCCAGTATTTCCAGAAAGTTCTTGATGGAAAGACAGCCCAGTCCTTAAGGATTCACACACAAGCAACAGACTGGTTCTACAAAGGAAACAGGAAAAGTGCTGTGAGGTGAGACCTGCCTAGACCTCAGCCCAGGAACACAGCAGAGGAAAGACAGGTCGCCAACTGAACACTGCCACCCGGGAGACCAGCCCTAAGGGATGCTGACCTACCACACAGACCTCGGCTGTTTGCAACAGGATGCAGCTGGGGTATCTTCAGGGTTATTAAAAGTCACTGATAGAAGTGTGTACCTTCAGAGCCTGGCAGATAGGGACCATGTCAGCTTGTGAGTCTCACGTGTCACCAGCTGGCTTCTGAGAAATATTAAATGACAACAGTAAATTCAAAATGCCAAGTCGGCCCTTGATCTCCTGTCACTTTTTGGGGTTGCCACCACTAGGCTCCAGTTTTTATCTGATAGTCATTCGTGGCTACTTCCAGCACACTCGAGCCAGCCGGCTAAGGAAGGGGGGATCAAAGGGGACACATGGAGGTGGCTTATTATCACAGTGCATAGCCCCCAGATAACAGGCAAATAAAGAGAATGTTGGCATGGAGGTCTCTGATGGGCAGCCTGGGAGGAAGAATAAATAGGACAGGAGGGCTGAGCTCACAGTCAAAGGGTTTGCTGAGCTCCTGCCAGTTCCAACTTACACTACTGTCCCCTCAGCACCCAGCAAACGTCCTTGAACTCCAGCGAGTTGAGTGCTTTCAATGCTTAAAGCTCAGCTCTTGGAAGTTTCCACTGCCGAGCCCTCCTTTGTGCCCATGCGTGACCTTTTCTGTCAGCTCGCTGGTGCTTTAGCATGTAGTGGGCACCAGCATTTAGAGGCTCCAGCCCAATAGTGCCCCAGGTCATGTACGTGTCATTCAGAGCTGGAGGAGCAGAGATTAGGCTCTTGTGCACCTTAGGGCTGGACAGCTTTGGAGTTACTTAGTAACTTTCTTCTGAACCATCAGAATGCTTATGGAACTCTAGTGGCTTTTATTATTTTAGGTAGTGATAAACATAGCAAAAAAAAAAAAAAAGACCAAACTCCACAAGGTAAAACGTCGAAACTGCCCTCCAACATCATGCCAAGAAACCAAGCAGAAAGGAGAAACTCTTTTGTTGCTTTTTGTTCCCGGCTTTTGCTTGCCATCCAAACTCGGAATGGCTTGGGTATTGAGATTGCTCATCAGTAGGATTCAGAACCACTGCACAGACATTACGGTCTGCATGGGGGTGGGGGGCGGGGCTGACCTTGTGCTCAGAGCTATCCCAGTTTCAACTTGCTTTGGGAGTCCCACAGGGGGAAGATGTAACTATGCAACCTGGTATTTGAGCAGCATGCCAGGCTGGACCCTCCTCCCTCGCAGACGGTGTCACAAGATCGCCATGAGCCCAGGGCACTGCTTGGCTTTGTGATTTGTGTGGAACAGGGCAGCCTTCTGGCACCAGTTGTGTATTCACAGACTCGGCTCAACCTGGAGAGAAGAGTTTAATCCAGGCCAGAGGTCCCTGGGCCTCAGATGGAACCGGTGGGAGCCCTTAGTAGCTGGTAGGTCCCCAACCCAGTTATTTTGTAGGCAGAGCTTCTGCTGGGATAGGCAGATGACAGAGAACACAGATGGGAATGACTTCTTCCCTGGCCTGCCTTCCAAACCTGTGGTAGCAGAAAAATGCCCCCCACCCCTACCCCCTGGCCTAAGCTCCAGAACATGGGGATGTGTTATGCTCCTGGGCACGGGGAGTAAAGGACCATTGTGAGGAATACACAAGGTGAAGGTCTTCTATAAAGTACCAAGCAAAGACAGACTACTGTATTCCTCAGTCCTACAGATCACTCAGGGCTCTCTGGGCCCTGGCCCCTGCACCTATCTTTTCTTTGTATTTTTCTTTGTATTTCTTTCTTTGTTATTTGTATAATTAACAAATCAGTAAGCCTTCCTCTTTCCATAGCAGCTTAGAGAAACTATGTGTAATAAATGAACAGCTGTGAATTAAAGAAAAGCGTTAGGACCAGGGGGAAATGTAAGGTAGAATACGACATGTTGAAAAGGGAGTAAATTGAGAATACAGATATATGAACCATAAGGTACCACATGGCTGCATATTGGAGTGGTAATTCACCATTGAGCTTCTTACCTGTGTAAACGAAAATAAATTTTTCTGCTTTCCACCCCCACCCCCCACCCCTCTTCTGATTTCTCCCGTACTCTTGTCCTCATCTTTCATTGCTTGGGTCAGTTGATCTCAATCTCTGTCCATCCTCCATCTCTCTCTCACCTCCCGCCCTTCCCCTCTCTTCCTCTCTCATTCTCCTTTGCCTTCTCCTGTTTCCCTTATATGTAACTGTCTCTTACACCCGCATGTGCTTCTGAACATTCTCTTAGTTACGCATTCAAAGGTTATACTCATTTTCTATAGCACAGGACCCAGCATCAATGATCTTCATTATGTTTTTTCTTCCCATCCCTTTCCCTTTTCTCCTCCTGCTTGTGTGTAGCAAGCAGAAGCAAAGCAGGCGAGAGGAAAAGTCACTTTCATTTTAAAGCTCATAAAAGGAGCCTTAGAGGCAGATCTCTATTTCCGTGGTAACAGGGTGATAATTACTGCATGGGCCTTCCCAGGGGCCTCTTTTCTGCTGGAACCACTGGCTTCCTTTTCAAGTAAGAGCTGCTTCCTGTAGCATGGGTGGGCAGGGGCCACCTGTGCTGCACAGAGGGGTGGTGCTGACAGGAAGCAAACCATCTGCACCTTAAGCCACAAAGGCATTCTTCCAGGGGGTGGTACAGAGAAGAGAAAGAGCAGTTTGTGCAGTACCATGTCTCATGCCTGCAGTGTTTTCACTTAAAAAAAAAAAAAGGCAGTATAGTGGCCCCATGAGACTCTTCTCCTCCTACTGCCAACTTCGTAACTTTGTTCCCTGTTACACACTATGTTAGAAGTACAGCTGAATGTGTTTTGTGTTGGGTGGGGGGAAGGGGAAAGACATGGGTCACTCCCCCGAAGTACATTTGCAAAAGTGATGCCTTTCAGTAGTTGCTTCAAGGTAATTTCTAGAGTTGATAGTTGTTTAAAGTATAAATGAGAAGATGTTTAGCAGTATGGAAAGCAAGAAGGAGAGGTCAAACAGAAAAGCCAAAACAGGGTCCCTTTTTCTGTGTTATCCTTCAGCAACCCAAAGCATAGGCCTGCAACCCCAAGTCAAAATCTGACTGCACCTGTGCCCTGCAACAGAAAATAACATCCTGTGCTTTAATCTAGGTATCCAGGCAGCTCTTTACAACAGTCAGTATAGGGTAGGTTGTGCTGTATAACAAATAACCCCCAATACCATCCTATCCGGCTCCTGCAGGTCAATGAGAAGCTAGATAGTACATCATTCTCACTCTAGGACCCCAGGTGCCAAGGGGACTGCTGTTAAAGCATTGCCAATCTCAATGGCAAAGAGAGTGTGGTGAGCCGCACACTATCTCTTAAAGCTTCTGCCAGAAATGGTTCGTGAAACTTTCTTTCACTTGTCATCAGATAAAGGAAATCACGTGGATAGATTTAAAAAGTGAGAAGTACAATTTTATATGCCTGTGAGAGCAGGAAATTATGAACTGCACTAGTGACAGTCATTGTTTTATTACATATAAGTGATAGTCTTAGCTTAATGCCACACCCCCATTATTTAGCCAACTGTGTATTGTGCAATTTATTACATGTTTACTATAGATGTCTCAGATGCCAGGCACTATGCCACCCAGTCTGAATGATGACGTCTAGTAGCTCGGTGGTGGGGGGTGGGGTGGGGGGGAGGGGTGGGGAGGGAAGGGTGAGCAGATAGACGGGGAACAGGATGATTGGATTGGTTAAGAAATTTTAACAGTCGCTGTGGGTCAGTTGCGTTTCAACAAAATGGGCTGTGTTTTGATATGTGACAGCTTATAAAAAATGCTGATATTTATCAGCAGCTACTGTATGCAGGTCCTGGGGATCCAAAGATAAGTAGGACATAGATAGCCCCAAATAAGCCATCAAAACTCTAGGTACCAAGTGTCACAGACATTCACCGAGAGCTGTGGGGGCCAGAAGGAACGGGAATAGCCTGGGGGCTAACCAACTGTCATCCCACATTGAAAACTTATCATAATAAAATGCAGGAGGTTTCTTTTTCTGTTGGGGATGACTTGAAAGATCCTTTTGAAACATTACCCATCCAAATGGGCTGGCTTATCTCATCATCATTTTGGGATTTTCTTTTCGTTTCTTTTAATATCCTTTGCCATGTTTGAAGAGCAGCCTAGGCCTGATTTCTGTTACTGAAAAGTAAGAGCTGATTGAAATAGGCCTGGTATATTGGGCAGACCTTACACTGGCCTGTGTAGAAGTGTCCCTGGTTACAGTGTCACCTTTAGATTGACCATGCTGGACAGCTATGCCAGCCCAGAGTGTCTATTCAAGGCTACCTCGCTGGTACGTGTATTTTCTTTCCCAAGGCTGCCTCTCCCAGGCCAGTTCAAATCGAAGCATACAGTGCAAGACTGGGTGCACGGGACCTTCAGAATCATCAATTGCAGCCCTCTCACTTCTCCAGGGAGGACATTGAGGCTCAGGGAGATTGTTAGTGGCCCAGTGACGACCACTTGCTGTCCTCCGGGCTTCACAGAGCTAGGTCATTGCAGTGTGTGCTTGGAAAGCGTGAACTCCAAAGTAACTGATGAAAGCACACGCTATCTCTGTGGTGATGATTATGAATGCAGCCCATGCAGTGAGAGCAGCAGTGCACGGGAACAAGAGACCTTGTCCTAGATCTGGCTGTGCCACCATCGAACAGCTTGGGCACGATGCGCCCCGCCCCACCCCCACCCCATTTACTCATTCCTGTGGTCCGACAAGTTGATCCTAAGGTCCCTGAGCTCCTGTGAGTCTGTGTTCCTGTCACTTGAGGGTGTAGTTAGCAGAATGGGCTCATGAGGGTAGTACAGCCATGCGAGGCCGGGACCCCAATGCACTTCTCATCTCTGATAGTCGCAGTGACAGGTGTCGTCCTGTGATGGTCCTGTTAGGAGTGTGGTTCCTGCCCAAGGCCTCTGATGTCTTCTGCATGAGGCGTCCATCCTCTCTGGACCTCAGAAGTAAGCCTGCTCTAAACCAAGATGCACTTGCAGGAGGCTGAGAGAATAGGGTCGCTTTTGTCGCTGATGGCAGGTACCTGAGAATGTCCAGGGTTGAAGAACCAGAATGAAATCTTCCAAAAGGGGAGCCCAGGGCAGACAGCACTGTGGGTGAGAGTGCTGGGCTGTGGGCCTTTCTGGCACTTGGGGCAAAATCTGCTATTATACATTGCTGTGGGTTTTGCTCTAACTTGGAGCTTCACCAAAATTGTAGTAGGAGTTGAAGCTCACAGAACTGTAGTCTTATTTTCATCAAGATAAAATTCCAAGTGACTGATAAGCCTTGAGCTGTATTTATGTGGGTGGGTGTTTCACTCAGGATTTAATTAGACTTGGATGCATGTTGTCCCCTAAATCAGCGCTGCCTGTCCAGAGAGGGGGGCGTTCAGCCTCGGGAACAGGCAGTGCTGAGGGGCTTGGCGGGACTTCCCTACACTGTGATTTTTCACACAGTCAGCAGGCTTCGCGTAGCACACCCGTGTGAAGGGCAAAACAGCGCTCGTGATGGGTCTATAGGTGCATTTTACCTGTAAAGGAACAGACTCCCAAAGGTGAGATTCCTCCCCCAAAGCCACGGTGCTAGAAGGAGCAAAGTTAGCCTGGAGTTTGCGCCTCTCTGGACACAAAACCTTTGTTCCCTATCACTGTGCTTGCCTCTCTCACTGTCCACGGCTTGGCTGCCATCCCCCCAAATCCGAACCTCACTTGGAGCGACATGAGGAAGTGGTGAGCGTCGCCTCAGGGCCCCGCATCAGCGGGAGGCGCTCGCAAAGGCCACGGGACCTGGACTTCTGACCTTTAAGGCCCTTCTCTTCCCAGGACTCATTGTCCCCAGGGAGCCTCAGTGGAAAGAAAGCTTGGAGTGCGGCTCAGGCTCCAGCCAGGAGCTGCCATTGCTGAGGGAACTCTGTCCCTTACTTAGGAGGGAGGACATTAGGGATGCAGGTGTCATTTTTTTCTCTTATGAACATTTAACTGCCTCCATGCCAGGACCTCCAGCAAAGTCCTCGGGGTTGCCTTTGTCACACAGATCCCACCTGGGGACAGGGTCCACCTTCAGCAGGCTTCTCCCCGCAGCAGCCTCGGCTGCAGACCCCTGCAGCGTTTTTGTGTCTGGGACCGGCTTTGTCTGCTCCAGTCGCAGCCGTTGCTTCTCCTCCACGGGGCGCGCACTTTGATTTATCTCCCTCATTCATCCGGGCTGCTCAGCACCGTAAAATGGCCTGAAATGAGATCTGAAGGGAGACTGACATTTTGAGGGATGTTGCAAGATTGTGTGGAGGAGATTAAATGACTGAGGGAAATGAGATGGTTGCATGGCTCAAGGATTTCTATTGCCACCTCTCCCTTTAGTTTACCCTGAGCTTTGGGGACAGGGACTCACTACCGTCTTCCAAGTGGCAAAATGAAGCTTCTAAGGCATCCTCCCGGGCTGCTGCTTTGGGCTGTCTGGCCATGGAGTGTGGGGAACCCACAAGTATGCAGTAGGTGAAGCCCTGGAGGCATGCAACAGGACCACAGGGCCTGCTGGTTGGGGTAGGAGTCCCTCATGTTGCCTTTTCCGGGTTGCACAGGTGCCCTCTCGAAAGCGAGTGCAGGAGCCACTTGGGGTGCCCTCCAGTCAGCCAGAAGCTGGCTTCGCTGGGCGAGCACTGCATGGGGTGGCGAGGGCGGATCTCCAGGCACCCTCTGCCTTGTGCTCTTCCTATTGTCAGCGTGGCCGCAACTCACGAGAGCTCTGGGTACAGCACGTGTGCGGTCCCTGGGGAGGCTGCCCTTGGTACTTTACAGTCTGGAGGCCAAATCTCTGAGTCTCATGGTCAGCAACAACAACTCTCATTTATTGAGTACCTACTATGTCCCAAGTTCTGTCCTAGATGCTTTGCATCTATGCCGGAACCTCCCAGAGGACCCAGGTGACAGCCCGGTCAGCAGGTTGACCTGACTGGGTAGGGGCACACAGACAGAGGGTGGCAGAGCTCCATTTTCAGCCCAGGTTGGTCTGACTCCAAAGCCAGTGTTCTTTCCAGAACCTCCTGGTGCCTGTCTCTAAAAAGGGAGGGTGTCCCAATGGAGCTTAGTCTGTGGACCTAGCTCTCTCTTGGAATGATCAGGAATAACCTCCTGGCTTCCCTTACATCAGAAATCCCTACTCATGCTCCAGGACTGGCTCCAGTCCTGCCCGCCCCACATGTCCCCTGACATGTCCCCCTGCGGGGACCTCTCATCATCCAGCGTCTCCTTGTAACCTGTGCTCGCTGGTAGCACTTGACGTACATGCTCGTAGGCAGTTGTCTGCTCCTAGGTGTGATCTCCCCAGATAAACTAAAAAGAAGGAGCCAGAACAGTATCTTACTCTTCTTGGCATTCCCGGGCTTGCACGGGGCCTGCCTGTACAGTGGTGGATGTTTGCGATGTATTCATTCATTCATTCAATATTATCCTAAGAATGATTATAAGACTTACTGAATATTCAGGTTTTCTCTCCATTTCCATCCAGTCCATGGGCGAGTCTGGGACATAATCCTTTTAAATGATCTCTCTCAAGTCTCTGTGCTTCCTGCTGTCTCACCTGCCATCACATGGGGCCAGGCTGCAGTCGTCACTCATTGAGCTCCACTGTAGCCTCCTGACTGGGCTCACTGCCTCCCCCGTGCCCATCATGGGGTCCATTCTCCAGCCGCCACTGTGCTCTTCCTAGCCCACACATCAAATCCCCTCTGCCCGCTGCCTAAGGCTTTACCTCAGTAGAGTTCCACTGTACATTGAATAAAAGCCAGAGTTCTTACCACGGCCTCCCAGGTCGAGCCTGCCTCATCCCCGGCCCATCTTATCCCTCTTTTCCTTCCTCCACTCCTGCTTTCCTTCAGTCCTTTGAACTTGCCAAATCCTGTCTCCCAGCAGAACCTCTGCATGTGCTATTATTCCCTGTGCCTGGAATGTGCTTCTTTATAAGGCTGACTCATTCTGGTCCTTCCGGCCTCAACTAACATCACCCACTTCTCAGAGACTCCTTCCCTGAGCATTCTGACAAAGTGCTCACCTGTTATTATCTTGTAGAGCGTGTTATTTGTTTATCTCATCCCTTATTTGCACTTGTGTTCATTTTAGTTTGTTGTTGTTGTTATGTCTCCCTACTAGAACAGAAATACCAGCAAAACAAATTAGATCATTTCTGTTTGCAAGTGAATCTCCTTCCTAGCACAGTGGGCTCAGAGGGATGCTTATTACATATGTTGTGAATGAATGAATGGCTGTGCAGCTCTGTTATGTAGGCACCAACCAACCAGAACAAGCTCTGACCAACCAGAACAGGGCACTGACCAGCTAGAACAGGGCACTGACCAGCCAGAACAGGGCACTGACCAACCAGAACAAGCTCTGACCAGCCAGAACAAGCTCTGACCAGCCAGAACAGGGCACTGACCAGCCAGAACAGGGCACTGACCAGCCAGAACAAGCTCTTGACCAGCCAGAACAGGGCACTGACCAGCCAGAACAAGCTCTGACCAGCCAGAACAGGGCACTGACCAGCCAGAACAAGCTCTGACCAAACAGAACAAGCTCTGATCAACCAGAACAAGCTCTGATCAGCCAGAACAGGACATTGACCAGCCAGAACAGGGCACTGACCAGCCAGAACAAGCTCTGACCAGCCAGAACAAGCTCTGACCAGCCAGAACAGGGCACTGACCAGCCAGAACAAGCTCTGATCAACCAGAACAAGCTCTGATCAGCCAGAACAGGACATTGCCCAGCCAGAACAGAGCACTGAGCAACCATAATGGGGCATCAGTGACTATAAACACCTCTCACAGCTGACACAGATCAACCCTGGGGCTGAGTGAACCATCCCACTCAGTCCTCAAAATAAGTTAACTGTGGCCCTAACCTTCTTCAAAAAATGGGTTTGGGGGAAAGCCGGGACGGCTCAGCGGGTTGAGCGCTCGCTTTGAGGCCACGAGGACCGAGGATCGAATCCCGGCTCCGGGCCAGGCAGGACCCACATGCTGAACTGGGGAGTTCCCACAGTTCGGTTCTCTAGCTGTCTCTGTCTCTGTCTCTCTCTCTCTCTGTCAAAAGTAAAATAGAAATAAATATGCACTGAAGATAAAATAATTACTCTCTATAAATATAAAAAAAAGATATAAAAAAAAAATGGGTTTGTTGGTATCTAGGATCTTCTCCTGTGGAAGACTGAATGGTTTGATGCAGCCCATTAACTTTTTTGGAAAAATGGTTTCAAATCTGTGACAGGTTCAGACTCCAGCTTTGCTCACTTCCCAATGATATGACCGACATCAGTCACTTCCCCATCCTGAGCCCATGGCCTCATCTGTAAAAGAAAAATAACGGTAATGAGCCCACTCCAGAGCGCTGCTGGGAAGGGTAAATGAGAATAGCGCAGGGTCCATGTTAGCACGGCACCTCGGCCCAGGGAGCACCCTCAGTCAGTGGCAGCAGGTCTCATCTAGTAGGGGCTTCGAATGCTGCATGCAGATGAGGAAAGTGAGCCGCAGGTTAAAGCACCTCGCCTGGAGCGCCAGGATGTTCGTATGGGCCCCTTCAGCACTAGGTCCAAGTGCTGTGGCCACCCACCTGCATGGCCTCAGCACACCTTTCTCGGCGATTCTGCTTTGGGGCTCAGTCTCACTCGGCTCTTGTACCCCTCCCTGCTTCTCCGGGAACTCTGATAGCATTAAAACAGCAGATACCATTTAAGGCCTGAGCCCCCAGTGGGTAAGTGGCCAAAGTGCTGGCAGGACGTCCCACTCCTTGGAATCAGCCCACTAACCACCACAGAACAACCTCAGAGGTGCAAACCTGTTAAAATCCCCAGCAAAGGTCTTGAAAGGGAACTTGAAAGGCTTTATGACCCCTTGGGTTTGAACTGTCTTGGAGCCAAGCTGTCATTCCAGCTCTGCCTTTGCAAGTAAAGATCAGAGCTCTCACTTGAAGGGGGGGCCTCAGAAAACACCAATGAAGCTGCAGGATGAAGCTGGGGGTGGGGGTGGGGGTGCTGACCAGGCAGGGGCTGTGCAGGGACAGGGAGAGTGGGGAGTAAAGCAGTTGTCTGGCTGAGACAATGAAACGTCCTTGCTTCTCACTTGGAACAAAGGCCCCTGGGAGGTAGGCTCCTGGAGAGCTGCACTCTTAATGATCTGGATTAAAGGGGTAGAGAGCAAATGTGGCCCTGCCTGGCCTTGAATGTCCCTGCGGGAAGTCTGCAGGGGAGGCCTCTGTCCACAGCAGCGCTTGTCATGCTAATGGCCCAGCCACTCTGGTGCCAGGAGGTCAGCTCCCAGATACCAGATTTGAGCTTTACCAGAGCTGGAGAGCTGGGACTCTCTCTGTCCTTCATGCGTCTGCTTCATGGCCTGTTGTTGTATGCGGCCGGCTGGGCCTGCCCTCACTGCCACTGTCCAGTCACTCCATACATCGTCCCCAGCATGGCCACAGTGATTCTCCCAAATGCGGATCTTACCATGTGTGTTATGCGCACAGGAATTGGTTGCCCCATGCCCCAGGACAAGATAAAGGGCTAACCTTGGACGTGGCCCACCAGCCTCACCCTGCACTTCAAAAGCCGCAGCACCCAACACCTCACACCCCCAGCACACGCCGAGGTGCTGAGTTGGCTTGACTTGACCCATGGGACGCCCACTTCCGCCCCTGCCTTGCCAGCTAACACATACACCGCTCAGCATTCAGCCCCAGTGTCACCTGCGTAGGCCTCTCACTCTTGTAAGTTTCTTTCCTTGGGGTTCCCAGAGGACCCCGTGCAATCATTTGTTAAAACATCTACCAAAATCTTGACTCTTTTCTATTAGCTTATTTAGCAGTGGGTTTCCAGGACCTGGTAATACAGTGTGTGGCACACAGTAGGTGTTTTAGCCAGATGAGTTATGTCTTCCCCGCCGAGACCTTGGATTTTTCACTGTGAACGTGTTTGCTTTTCCTCACCCTCAGCACTGGTTCTACCCATAGCAGGTGTGTGGCACAGAGTAGGTCTTCAGAAAAGCCTGACTGAGATGACTTGGGCCGGCTGTCTCACCCATCCAGCTTTGCACTACCGGATGCTGTGCTAGTCTGGAGACACAGGGATCTGGAGTGTGGTCTTCCTCAAAGACACCCAAGAGCGCTCTGTTATCTCAAACACCAGGTGCTGAGCCGCTGAGGGAGAAGGCAGGACAGACGGGAATGTCAGCGCTCTCCAGGCCAGAGGTCAGACCCAGAGCGCTACAGCACCGGGCAGTCGGGAGGATTTGTGGCGGGGGTGCTTTTCCGTGGATCTGGGAAAACAGTGGGATTTACGTGGTGAAGAGAAAGAACAGCCTGAGTTTGGCAGGATAGAAACCGGGATGGAGGGAAGCCGGGGGCTTCATTCCCGGGAGAGGCCAGCGGTGTTTTCCAGAATGGTGGGTGCTTCCCTCTGATACTTAGCACCTCACTTTCAGTAGTCATTTCCCACTGTGCCCTTTAGAAGTCACCTCCCCCAGCTCCAGGCTGTAGCAGGGGTCATCCCTGTGTCCTTGGAGAGAAGCCTTCTGAAAACAGACCCCGATAGGCTGAGGCAAATAGCTGACTTATTTGTAGATACCCTGGGGTGGTATTAGAACTGGTCACCTCCTAATGATTAAACACTGCACAAACACCCAGTGACCAGGGTGTCCCCCCATACGTGGGCTATAAACCAGAGAGGGCAGCAGCTGAACCACCCAGTGGGAGGAGGAAGCGAGCTGGGGAAATACTCTCTGCCCTAAGCCACAAGCTGTCCAGCAGGCACTCAGAGAACAGCCCAGACATTTACTGTAACCCGGAGGCAAGGGCGACAGGGCATTCTGGGGACATTCAATGGGCAATGACAAGTACCTCGCCATCGCCATGCTCTGATCCGCTGTGCGTCACAACCTGGTGAGTCCAGTGTTACCGATGGGAAACTGGAGCTGGTAATCGATGGGCCTGGCATCTGAGGTGATCTGGATTGATGTTCCGTGTCATCTGTGAGGGGAAAGCTGTTACATCACTGCCATCCTCCAGTGGAATGCTTCAGTTGACCCAGAGAGGCTGGGTCGTTTGTCTGGAGTCACTCAGTAAGCAGAACCAGAGCCCAGGTCCCCCCAACATCCAGCTGAAACCCTCCCCATCATCTCAAATGGCTGCACTCTCCGCTGGGCCACCCCCCTGGAAGCAAGTGACTCAAAGGGCCAGGTGAGGGACCATATGTCTCCTCTTCTACCTGAACCCACTTCTCTCCATCTCTAAGGCAGCTCTACTTGAGTCCAGCAGGTGAAAGAATCACACCTTTTTCTCCAAAAAGGAGGCAGTGGGGTTGATTTTCAAAGTACAAGCATTGGCCCAACCCTGGCCACAGCTCTTGTTCCAGATGCCACCAAATGGGCTTTAGGGAGTCAGGGTTTCTCACCTGCCTTTCTTTTATTCTCATGCTTCTTTTGGTGCAAGATCTTGAACTGAGGCAATATAATGCAGTGGTTAAGAGCAGAGGCTCTGGAATAAGTAGCCTATTACCTTAATAACATGGCTGGGATCGCCAGCTCCACTTCCTAACCAAATGTCTTAGAGGAAGTTCATGTAATGCAGATAATGGTGGAGCTGGTGTGAGTCCTGCCTGTGATAATCCCAATAAATGATAGCTGTTATTCCAAAGGAAGATTCCCCTCCAAGGTAGGGCGGGAATGGAGTGCTTCCTCATTGATTCTCACTCGACTTCTAAGCTCTCTGTCTTAACACTTTAATAGCCAGGCCCTGGGAAATAACTGTCACATACCAGAAGCTCAATAAATATTTGTGAAGTGTTTCAGTCCTATGTGGTTTGCTTATTTTTAATCATTCTTTTAAAAAAGAAAACGAGATGGAAAGATTCCCACCTGGAACGAGAGGTGTTCCCAAAGGGAGGTGCGCAGGGGAGTGGTGCAGGCGCATGCATTTCTGTGCACTTCCTGTGTGCCTGGCAGTGGGCTCAGCGCTCCTAGGATTTCGCCTCATTTTTCCTGCCAAACTCCTTCCTGCGAAGTCGGTGTGGCATTTGTGTTTCATGTCAGGAAAACTAAAGTGAGGTTCAGAGAAGTGAAACTGCCTAAGGTTAGACAGCTGAAGAAGCTGGGGTAACACTATTAGCAGCAGCAGCTAACGTTTATGTACTGCTGACGGGGAGCCAAGCACTTCACAAAAATATCCTTGAATCCCACGACACCCCACTGAGGTGTCCTCATTTTACAGATGAGAGCACTGAAGTACAGAGGTCGGACGCTTTGCAGGTGGTCGAAAGTAGAGCTGAGACTGGAATGCTGGTCTCCAAAGATCATTTGGAAGCACTTGTCTCCCAGGAAGCATCAGTAAGGACTTTGTAGGAGCTTTGTGACATTGAAGAATTGGGTTATGAAGTAAAATGGTGGCATATCCTTTCTTGGAAGTCTTTAAGATGAGGCTTGCTGTCCATATGCCCAGGATATGTGAAAGGATTTCTTTCCTGGAGGTGTAGGGCAAGTCTGCGGGCACCTGTGGGCACCTGTGGGCCCCTCTCCCCATGTTGATTAGACTGGTGGTGTTATTTTCACGGAAGACACTGATCTGCCCTTCTTCTCAAGAGTGAAATGACAGGTTAGAAAAGGCTTTCAAAGTCTAAATTTAGCCAGCAGAGTGTATTCATGGTCACCAGAAGACAGGTTTGACAGGTTGGCTAGAGGACAAAAGCCAGTCCTTGAGGAAATCAGTTCTCCCATGAAAGGTGAGTCCCATTCCGTCTTTATCTACACTGAGCCCCAGGCCTGAGCCAGTTGATCAGTGGCTGTGGCAGGAGCTTGGGGAGCTGGGGACTGTGGCTGGGGTTCTGCTGGGATTGTCTCCTAAGATCAGCGGCCTAGAGCAACTTCCACACCCAGCCCCACACCCATTGCCTTTGCTTTACAGTGCTGTTTAGAATTTGTCAAAATATTCTCTGCCCGCAAAATGGGAAAAGAATATCATTATGCTTTTACCTTTTGTACTAGTCTGGTGAGATTGGGCAGGATAGGGGCCCTGGTTTGTGGAGACAAGAAAACAGAACCCCGAAGTTTCAGAACTCTCGGCCTGTGCATTTGAAGGTTAAATCACTCCATCTGCTTTTCCAATCCTGGGCCTCCTTATTGAAATTTTTAATTTTCTTTCATAGTGACTTTTTATGGTCACTAAACTGTGTGTGGGGGGAGGTCTTTCTGTCTTTATATGTGTCTTTTTCTCTCTTTTTCTTTCTCTCTCATCTTTATTGTCCTCTCCTTAGCTACTTTGTTAGGTCCAAAAACTTCCAGAGCTTTCCCTGGCCCTGACAGCCAGTAGGGATTTCAAGGACACAAGAGAAAACATGCTGGCAATCAGCACCATCAGCTTGACCCTTCGGACTCTGCTCAGCCCAAGATACAGGCGCAGATGAAAATCATGGACGCCACACGGCGTCCACACAGCAGAGCCTGAACAGAAATTACCCAGGCAGGAGATGACTAAATTTAGACTCATGTTGCTTTTTCTGCTGCTTGTGTCTTTGATCTGCTTGGCAGTTGAAAATGGAACTTCCTCAGATCTTTCCCCCACTGGTTATTTTGCTAGATAAACCGTTCGCAAGAAATGGCGTGGGTGCCTGTACATGCTTCACTTCCCTGGCATCTGATAAATGTTGTGAAATAGTGTAGCGCTGGAAGCATGTTTTATTACCTTAGAGTGCTTTGCGTAAATAGAATTAATTCCTCGACTGCTGTGATGTTACTGCCTTTTTTTTTCTTAATGGATATAAGATCACTCTCACTAGCTTCCCTGCTTATCACTTTGATCCTGTTCAACCATCTTTTCCGCTCCTTCCTGCAAGTGTTTGCTGGCAAACAAGACTTCATGTGCCCGCATGGCTACACAGGTGTCTATGAGGCCTTCCTGGTCTGTACTGGAGGGGGTTGGGGGTTAGAGATCTGAGGCCTGACCTTGGATGACCTTGGAACTGTCCGCAGATTCTGTGACCTCGTGCAAGGTACATCCTCTGTATCTGAGCTCACCTACAAAATGAGGGAATCAAGCCTTGTGGCCCCCACATTTCTTTTCAGATCCAAACTTATAGTGTACCTCAGTTTACCAGATAGGCAACCCTGTGTCAGATTTGAGATTTGATTAGTGAAAATGACCTGCATGGCTGTAGGTGCTTATTGAACTGTGTCTGGAGCCTGTCACAGATGCACCTTGAGATAGTGTGGTGACTGGGAGCCTTCAATGGGGGTAGCATCATTTTTAAAATGCCTTTTTGTCAAAGAAATTAGATTAAATGGAAGCTGTAGAGGGAGATTTCTGACCTGGGAAACAGAGGCTGGGGATAATTCTCCTTTGGTAGATCTGCAGCCCTGCTTCCTGTAGTGTAGCTTTTTCAGAAGCAGTGAATATGGTACTGGGCTTATTCTGAGCCCTGGCCTCGCTATTCCCGACTCCTCTTTCCAGCTCTACAGCCATGCTGAGCTACTTGCCATTTCCCACAATCTATCATCTCTCTTGCTTTTTATCCTTTGCAGAGGCTGGTCTCTCCACGTACAATGTTCCCTCTATCTCTACCCACATCCAACCTGCAGCTTGGTTCTTATCATTCAGAGCTCACATTAAGTGTCACCTCCTGCAGGAGCCCTTTCCTTGCCACCTGAACCCCAAGACCAGATGAGCTGACCCTCCTATGTGCCTCTGTAGTACCCTGAACTTTTCCTTATCAGAGCACCAAACACTTGGTATTACAAATGTCTGCTACTGGCCTGTCACCTTATCTGTACCCAAAGCATCTTGAGGGCAAGGACCTGTCTGATCACCATTGTATCTTCATCACTCAAGCCAATGAGGAAACTGCTCAGAGAGGTGGATTGAGCTCTAGTTCATGCAGCTCAGCCTATTCATGGAGCCAAAATTCACTCTCCAGTTTTGCCTATCTCCAAACCCTACCCGTTTTCCACTCTAGGAGACTTCTCACCTTGACTCCATCTTCCCCTAAGTGTGAAGAAGGCTTCTCTCTTGTGACACCTTCTTGATTTCATGAGAAACAGTGGGGAAAAAATGAATTTGTGTCTCACACATTTGATGTCGAGCCTCATTTACAAGGCTGCCCTGTGTATAAGACTAGACCTGAGAACACGTGTTAATTGACTTAAACAGCCCGGGGCCTGCATGCTAATGGGGGTTCTGTAACAGTGTCCTTTGCTCCCCAGCGTTTGCTACCACCTTCCCATCCCAGCTGCACTGTGAAATAAGCATGTCCAGCATGTTGTTGTTATGGTGATTGTTTTTATTTATGAATTTTGAAATCCAAAAAATATGCCTTCTACCTCTTAGATTCTACCAACTTTAAATGTCCTTGGATTTTGTAGAAAGAGCCCCAAGTCTATAATATATGTACAGCTGCGGCTCTTACCAGAATGCAGGCATGCCTCTCATTACTGTTAATTGTAGTTCTACGGCTGGTGATCTGGGCTCCGACTTCCTAGTTCAGTGACTAGTAACCTATTTTGTAACCATTGGCTACATTGGATACATTACTGTATCTTCCAGGCAGCTGTGCTTTAGGTAAATGAATACCTGGGGTCTTTTTCCTTCTCTAGGAAACATTAAGTACTATAACAGGCTTTCATTTAAGGCTGTGCATGGCTTATTTCACCAGATTGCTATTTGGAGGTTCTAACAAAACACCTTTATGAACAGCGGCTGTAATACCCTTAATCCGCTAAACTTCCTGACATTTTAAACTAAGTGGATTGCTGTGAATGAAATCAGCCTTTCCTATCTCTCTGCTCTCTTCCTCTCACCAGCCCTGCCTCTGCATCTTCAGGACCAAGCGGCTGGGGTGCAAATTCTTTTTTGCTATTAGGGCACTGAACTAGAAAAGACCAGGAAACCCCGCACAGTTTCTGCAGGCTCCCGGTTTTGTAATTACCTGGCCTAACCCACCGCTTTTTTAAAACACAAGTTCTGGTGAGGTTTGTTTCTCATTAAAGCTCAGAATAAAAAATAAAAAAAAAAGCTTAAATGTGATTTTTCTTCCTCATTAAAGAAATAGCCAAACATCTTTTTAAAGTAAAAGGTCATGAATGGTACCATATGATCCAGTGAGGTCCACTGTTAGCACGCTGGTGCCTGCTTATTTTTATCCTGTTCACGTAAGCATCTATACAATTAATTTTTTAAAAGCCCAAACATACTTGAGCACTTAACCATGAAGCATGTGCTGTTCTAAGCTCTTTGCATGTATTGACTCATTTAATTTTTATAGTAACTCTAGGAGTGAGAACCTATTATTCTACGGATGATGAGGCTGAGATGCACGTTGCTTCAGCAGCGTGTCCAAAGTCAGGCAACTCGAAGTGGCAGAGCTCGAAAAGTGACTCCACAGTTTTTCAGTTTGACTTCTACATCATAGAGCCTCTAAAAGCTGCAGAGTGCTTTGTAGTCTACTCTGGTCATTGGACACCACAGCGTGAGCATCTTTTTTATACCAGGAATCATTTTTTTCATGGCTACGCAGTATTTCATGCTATAGAAGAGCCACAATTTGATGACCTTTTTCCCTGCTGAGGTATGTTCAGTGTTCCAGTTCGTTTGTTCTTATAAACAACAATGCAAGGACCATTCTTGGACCTAAATGTGTGTGTGGTAGCATGGGCTGCAAACAAAGCCCATCTTCTATGTTGTCCTATAATTCTGACGTGTGTGCACAGATGATGCTCTGTGGCACTGAGAACACAGGGACTGAGTATGTTCTGGCTGCTAGTGATGGGACTGCCTTGAGCCACTCACACTTTTGTGTCCTTACTCCATTGTTCCTGGTACTGGGTTCCGGAGAAGGTTCTCTGAAGAATGGAGTTTCTGTCTAGGTCCAGCGAGCTGCTTGCTGCTGAACCTACGAATGTAGTGTCTGTTTGCACTGTGATGTGAATTGAGTGTGAGTTTGTATCTTTCTGTCTGAACTTAGATGAATGTCCAAAACCAGGCACTACCACAATGTTACCTACCCATGGAGTCACCTGCTACCGCAGAGAAGAGGGAGGAATAGAAGAAGGAAGGAGCCACGGCTAATAAAGGTTGCTGCCAGGGCACTTTTATTAATAATACTCAACCAGTCAAGTGGCTGTAGGTGGAGTGAAGAAAAATTGTTCCCATTGTGCCAAGTACCAGGCTCAAGGCAAAAATTCAGAGGCGATTGAGGTGGTTTCAATCATGGGTTCTGCTTGGTGGGGTTTCCAGTAGTGTGGACTTTGGGCTAGTCACCCACTGCTTCTTAATATCCTCAAATATATTGGGGATAATCATACCTATTACATAGGGAACGTAATGTCAGAAGGATTAAATAAGACCAGAGAATTTAGCACACTAACCATCATGATAAGAAATCAGTACAAAAATGGAGCTTAAAAAAAATCCCAAAGAGAATACTGACTTATGAACCAGCAGACTTGTTCCCGAGCCATGTGACCTTGAGCAACTTACCTAACCTCTCGGAGCTGCAGGTCAGTCACCTGTGAGTTGGGGGTAGTAAAATCTGTCTTACTGGGGCATGATGAGTTTTGATAGCAACACGGTACACCTTGCCACACTGTTGGTTTTCAATACTCATAGCAAAATCTGTAAGCACATAACTGTGCCAGTCACCCTGTTTTATCTCTCTGCCCTCATTGAAAACAGTTTTTCTCGTAGAGACTAATGGTCAGATGCAAGGAGTTTAATCCTTAACCAGTCTGTAACTTTTCAGCTAGCCTCCCCACTAGGCAAATACTTAGAATGAGTTGGGCTCTTTGCCAAACTAACATTTTTCTCTCCTTTTGATTGAGACAAGATTGTGGTTTAGAGATTGTAGAAGGTTTTGTGAACCTATTTTATAAGCCCTATAAACTCAGGAGGGAAACAATAAAATACCCAAGCTTGGTACAGAACAGGGTTTCTTACAAGACTCCTAGGGTTGTAGGAGGCGTTCTGTGGGATGAGGGGTCTACAGCACTTGATACAACACCTGACACCTAGTAAGTCTGCAGTAAATTCTGGGGCTGTCTCCAGCAGGGGACTGATGGACCAGGAGTCACATTCACAAGGCAAATGGATTTTCTTTCTAAAAGGGATTTCAGTGGGATAGCTGGGCTGACCAAGCCCCTCATGCTTGGAGGGGTCTTTGAGAATTTCAGAGCTGGCAGTCAGTTCATTGCACAGGAGAGCAACCTGGGAGTCACAGTCCAGAAATGATTGGGCCCAACCTGGCCCCCGTCCAGTGCTTTCTCCACTGCTCTGCGGTGCACCTCCGCAGTGCGAGGCTGCGTGACCTGGGGCCAGCGGAGTGAGACCAGAGGCCCAGACTGTGAGCGTCAATCACAGTCCGCTCAAGGCTGCCCATGAGCGGTGCCTACATGCTTCCCCTCCCTCCTCCCGCCTCCTTCTCCCTCATTATCTCACCCTGCAGTGGACACACTCAGGGATGTCCTTGCAGCTGGAGCCACATTAGAAGAAGCCAAAGAGGGGCTTTGAAATAGTTTATTCATTACCCACCCCATCTAAATAACGATATACTCCAGTTTCAAAAATAAATATTGAAACTCTTAGGATTTGCCCTGTCACCCAAAATGCCATTATAAAAACACCCCCCCGGATAGATACTGGTGTTGTTTTTCATTTCCTTTAATCATCTTTTTTTTTTTTTTTTTAAAGAACAAATTACCACATGGATTTCTGCTTTGGTTTTTTTCCCCCATATTATCATCTAAATAACCAGATTTGTTACCATGACCAAAGATACAGGAAGGTCTAGCTCTAATTTCTTCCCTAAATACCAGATGAACTAACTCTCTGATTTGTTGTTACTTCTTCTTGGCCATGAGGACAATGACACAGGGATCACTGTGGCTGCTGTTGTTAACCAAAGGTGTTGAGGTGGGGCTTGATGAGCTACTCTAGATTTCATTATGTAGAAAGCTACATCTAGGCTCATGTTTTTATTTTTAAGATTTTATTGTTTGAGAGAAAGTGAGAGAGAGAGAAAAAATAAAAGGGAGGAGGGCCCAGAGCAGTCTTCATAGTTGTACATCATTAGTTGTGACTTGGTTTCATTCCACACAGGTGGATGTAGGGCTGAGTGGGGCGGGAACTGAACCAGGGGCCTCCCACATGGGAGGCAAGAACCTTCATCACTGAGCCATTCCTGCTGTTACCAGTTGTACCGCAGTTCAGCATATAGGTTTGTGCAGGCCGGGGGCTGGGAATCAAACCCAAGACCTCGCAACTGCAAGGCAGGCACTCAACTGCTGAGCTATCCTGGCATCCCCTCGGCCTACATTTTTAAATTTCCACCAAATCACAAACATTCAGCATTGCACAGCAGTCCTGTGCAGGCAACCGGAGCACAGATTTTTCTCACTTTATGTATTGTAATCTTCTCCCCTATAATGTGCTCCTACAGCTTACTATTCTTTTCTTTCATGGCATTTATCATGGTTTGCAATTAAATGTTTTTATATTTGGCTATCTGACATGCCCATACATACCAGACTACAAGCTCCATGAGGATAGAGAGAGAACTGTTCTCCTTTGCATACCACTGTTTCCCCAGCATAATGCCTGACATATGAAAGTCAACACCCCGCCAAAATTTTAAAGAGAATAGTCATTGGAAATCCAGTAGAAGCCATGATATCATGGAATTTGGTAAAAAGGGATATATAACTTAGACCAAGCCCAGAGGTAATAGAAGCAGTTAAAGGACATTGGGATAGCCTGCTAATGGCTCTGGCCCACTTAGTGCCTTAGTGTCCTCTGTTGGCATAGTGACCTGGAGGTGTTCACTTCTCTAAGTAGTGTGGGGTGATGGAAACAGAACGGATTTGACATCTGGAGGCATGAATTTCATCCTGTCCCTTAGCAGTTATAGGCTTAAATCATCTCAATTCTCTGAGTTCCAGTTTGCTTTTCTGTGCTGTCTGTAAGGATAATAATACATGTTAGCACAGTTGTGAGAATTAAATTAGATGAGCTTTACAAGGAGCAACATCTATAAATCTGAATTATTGTTATCATCGCAAATAACTTGGGCCTTACAAGTCCTTCGTTGGAAATGCTGCCATTTTGGAGCTGATTTGTTGTTGATTGGCACCCTGTTAGAAAAGGTGTCTCTGATGTTGGATTGAGGATGGAAAGTGCCTGATTTTAGGCAGAAGATGCACCTGTGGTTACGTTCTCCAGCCTTCTCTGTGCAGGGTTTTGTTAACGGGCCTCTGGTTTCAGGTTCAGAATGGGAGGGAAGTGCGCATGGATAACTGACTGGATACTCTTCCTGCTGATGAATGAAGCCTTTTGTTTTGAGATGGAGGCATGTGTGTGCTCTTACGTGGGAGTCCTGCAAGTATGGGCTCCAGACAATCCCAGGAGTTAATCACTTGAAGGTAACAGACACTCCAGTTCCACAAGATAAAACATTTAAAGCTGAAATGCCATGCATTCTGTCTTTCTAATAAGATTGGAGGGCAGTATCACCTCCTTACTGGAAAAGTAGGGCAGGACCCACATTCTGTGTAAATGCAAAGAATAAGCCAGACTGGGACTGAGGGGAAGCAGAAAGCAGAGATTCTGCATAATCACCTCAACAGGAATGGAGGATTTCTCACTTACCCTGTAGGTCCTGAGCCTCAGAACAGAATTGAGGAAATGGAGAAAGAAGGCAGGAGGCACCCAGACTACATCTCCAAAGGTCTCTTATCGATGCCTCGCTGGGATCACCTGTTACTAGAGGGTTTGGGTGTCCTCCAGAGGATGGACTTGCTTTTCCATTAGCACCCACTGCCTGGGCTCTACATATGGTGGCCACCTTTGTTCTTTGAGACTCAGCTCTGCCCTCCCTCTGCCCTTTGCACTTGACAAGCCCTCTGCCAGGAACACCTGGCTTCCCTCCTTTTAATGGCTGACCGGCTCCCTCTCCTCTGAGCTTAGAGTTACTTCCTGAGATACCTTTTGTGGCCACTTTATGTGACTCTCTTTTCCAGCACCTCGTATATTTCCTTCATCATATTACCGTAGCATTCGGAATGATTTTTCGTGTTCTTCTCATCTTAGTAGTTCTGTCAAGGCCAGGGGAGTTTTCTTCTATTCTTCCTCTTATTTCCAATGTCCAGCACAGGTTACGCATTAAGTGGCTATTTGCTAAATGTGGTCCTTTTCTACCCCAAGTTACCTAATTTCTTATCATTTTTGTCCACGTCTATCCTTTGAAGACTTTCCTGAAGACTCCAGGAGTACGTCTTCCCTCCCCACAGGTCTCACCCAGTAAGAGGCTTCTCATTCTCACAGATCTTTTAACCTCATCCCATTCTTTCTCATCCACCCAGAAGAACCTTCCTTCCATCTTTTCTCTCTTTGTCCTGTGATTAGCAAGCCAGAAGCAAGCAACCCACATGAGCCTAAGATTGGCTCCCAAATTAAGAAAAGAAGGAGTCATAGTATGAAAGGGTCAGAAGACTATGTATGAAGTCAGTGCTGCAAAACTCAGGTAGCTGCTCTGAAACTGCAGTGGACAGGCATCAGAGTCAGCGAGTGAGGCCCCTGGAATTGTGTGCAGAGTGTTGTTCGTATGCACTTTTATTTTAATTGGGAGACAGGCCCGAGTGTCTGTCAGATTCTCAAATGGAACAGGGATCAAAGCAAGGTTCAGAACCATTGAGCTAAAGTCCTTGAAAGTACCAGATGTCCCCAGGAGATGGCCTAGAATGGTCCATTCCCTGTTTTGTCCTGCTGGGCCCACTCAGTCCAGGACCACGTCAGTGGTGCCCTGGGCACTGGCATAGATTTTTCAGAACAAAAACAGTGTGCCTACCTCCAAGGAGTTTGCTGATGTTTGGGAAAATACAACTACCCCTTCTCTCCCCAGTAAAAAAAGACAATGTGCTGACCTGTAAGTGTCATGAAGTATCCTGGGGTGGAAAATGACTGAACCAAAGTAGAGGAACATATCGCTGGGGCGGGAAGTTTCCGTCCCAGACCTGCACCACGAGAAGGAGGCAACCATGAGGAGGTCTAGGCAAGAGCGTTCCGGGCAGGAGGAAGCACCATGCAGGACCTGTGCAAGGGGAAGAGGCTGGGACTTCCAAGGGCCCCGGTTCTGTATTTGAGCAGAATGAAGGAGAGGCGCCAAGAGGGTGAGCAGGAGCCAGATCATACAGAACCTTCTTGGCCGAGGGAATGAATTTGGGTTTTATTCTGTCTTCCCTGAGAAACTATTGGAGGGCTTTAGGCAGGAAGGTAGTCCAGTCGGATGCACACTTGAAAAAGCCACTGTCACTGCTGTGTGGGGGATGGAGCCTCACAGGGCAAGAGGGAAGGCTGAGGAGTCAGTCAGGGAGATGGCTGTTGAAGGAGAGAGATGATGGTGACTTGGACCATGGTTATGTTACTGTAGGTGCTGAGTAGTGATCAGTTGCATGGTTTGTTGGGGAGGTATAGCCGAAAGGACTTGTTAGTGGATTATATAGGAGATGGTAAGGGAAGACAGAGTTAAGGATGGCCAATGGATAGTTACACAATGACTGAGATCAGGAGGACTTTGGAGTTGGGGTGCAGACAAACTGGAAGTTAGAAGCAAAGATTTTGTATAAGGTGAACTAGATTTTAGATGTGTTGAGTGCACAAAGGGGGCCAGGCCAGAGAAACAACAGTTGTTCATCTATATCAGGGGCATCCAACCTTTTGGCGTCCCTGGGCCACATTGGAAGAAGAAGAATTGTCTTGGACCACACATAAAATACACTGATAGCTGATGAGCTAAAAAAAAAAAAAAGAAAGGGTCACAAAAACATCTCATAATGTTTTAAGAAAGTTTATAGATTTGTGTTGGGTTGCATTGAATGTCATCCTGGGCCTCATGTGACCCATGGGTTGGACAGACATGGTCTATATGAAGCCATGGATAGGATCACCTAGGAAAGACGAGGTAAAGAAGAGAAGAAACTAGGGACAGAGCCCTGATTCTTCCTGAGAAAAGAGCATGAGAGACACAGCCAGTGAGGGAGCAAGAAACCAGGAGCAGATGAAGACATGGGAACCTGGAAGAGGCCCATTCTGGAAGGACGGAGCTGAAGGTGCTATAGGCTGGTGAAAGGTCAGAGTAAGAATAGATCACTGACCATTGACTTCGGCAAGAAATAAGCCATTGATGTTCTTGGGAGAAAGAAAACATAGTTTCAGTGGTGTAGTGGGGACACTAGTGAGTTAAAGTGACCGTGGACTACAGGGAGTACAGACAGGTCCCTTCAGGTGTTTTGCTGTGACATGGAGCAAAGAGCATTATGGATGGTCATCGAGAATATGCACATGGGGTTAGAGAAAATTTTGTTTTGTTTTATGAGATGGTTGATATATTTCTTGGTCAGTGAGAAGGGAAGGGAGTAACTGATGGTGCTGGAAGGAAAGGAGCAAAGTATTTTCATTAGCATTCGTCTAATAAAGTATTCATTAGAAATAAGTGAACATCTTTTTAGACTAATTTCTGTGGTTTTATTCGACTCTTTAATACCTGGGTAGGATTTATCAGCTACATTTTTGTTTAAAGAATGGCTCTGTGAGTTAACCTGGGAACCTTAGCATCATCGATAACACTTTTTTGTGAGGAAAATGTTATGAGTCCTAGGTCTTTGGAATTTGGCCTGTTTAGAAGCCAGTGTCAGAAATGATTCCTTGAAAAGAGTCTGAGGGCAACAGACTCTCACAGAGTGGGGTTGGCCGACCTTCCTGTTGCTGGATTTCTTAGCCACATAGAGTGCTTATCTTTCATCTCATGGAAAAGCCCTAGCTGAATTTGAACCTGTAGCTGCAAAGAATTTAGAGTAGTTCACATGAAAGATGTGATTTTTACTTTTAGCCACAGAAAAAGTCCTGAGCCCCCCTCCTTAAAGTACATTGTCTTGTGCAATGAACTCCCCCTTGTAAAAATTGTATATAATCAAAGTTATATGTTCAGTGTTTTAGGAGATTGACACCAACTTTTATACAAGGAGAAACTCTATTCACCCTCTGGTCCATCCTCCCAACGTAAAAGCCGGCACCTCGTCCCTCTGGTCTCCCTGTCCTCTCTGACCTCCTGGGCTCCCTTGGCTTCACGGAATCTGGGTTCTTGGAATGAATGAAGTTACATCCTATCTGTACCTAGGATTTGAAGCCATGGATGCGATCACCTGGATAAGACGAGGTAGAGAAAAGGAGGAATTAGGGACTGAGTCCTAGAGGTTTAAAGAGGAGAGGGGAGTGAGCACAGGCCAGTGAGAGGCACAGACATGAGGGAACGAGAAACCAGGCTCACTGACCATCTCCTCTCCTAGACGGCTCTCACCCCACATAGGCAGCCCCCACACTTCTCCCAGGGCTGTAGTCATTCCCTGAGCAGGGCTTTCCTAGCCACACCCGATGTAAAATCAGATCCCGCCCCCTCCCCCAACAAATCACAGCCTCTTCCCTACATTCCTTTTTCTCCTTAGCGTTTCTCACTCATATCCTGTATAATTTACGTTTCACCACGTTTATTTTATAGTTCTTCCACTATACAGTAAGTTTGATTAGAGTAGGGAATTTCCTGTCCATTTGTTCACGCCTGGATTCATATCACTTAAACAGTGTTGGCGCATAGCAGTACTCAGGAAATATTAGTTGAATGAATGAATAAATGAATGGATAGACAGTCCTTAGTTTATCTTGGCACTTAATAGGGATTTTTCTATATTTGCTTCAAACAAGGAACGACTGTAGCAAACAGTGGACATCTTTATAGGTATATGTGTATATAATACATATGTGTGTTGTATGTATGTTGTGTGTGTATATATATCCATATTATACAAGGGCTGTCCCGAAAGTACCCAGCCATGTAATATGAAAAACAGAGGCATTCATGGCTGGCTTTTTCCTGGACAGCCCTCGTATGTATCTCCATATACATAGTCACCATTCCATTGCACCCAAATTAACCCAGAGGTCCTCCAGGTTCTCAAGCAGTCATGTTGGAAAGATAAATCCTGTTCCAGAGACAATGTGGAAGGTAAGAGGAATGGCTTAAAGAATTTCTGTAAGCTAAACCTGGGGTCCAGCCTGACCTTTTTGTCTCAGTACATCTGCACTGCACCTCCCTGCCCTCAGGCCCCCTTCTCCACCCCTGGCCTCCACTCCCACTCCCCCTGCAGACGCTCCTAGCGGAGGGCCCAGAGGGATGAGATGTGAATGATTAACTTCAGTTCGGACTCCTTCAAGCTTACAATCTCTGCTCCTGGACAAGTTTGCTTTTGCATTCACCTGGGAAGCCCCTGTAGCCCCTATTTCCTCTCTGACCTGACCCTTTATTCTCTTCCCCTGGGGTGGGGGAGGAGGCTCTGCATTCCTCTTTGAGAGGCTTCTGTTTGCTAAGCAAATACTGACCACACAGAGACCCTGCTTGGAGCCACTTATTGCTTCCTTCCCTAACATCCCAGCCCCCTCCCACAAATAAAACAAGACCCCTGACTCCCCCAGCCCACTGGTGAGGCTGCCTAGACCAGGGGAGATCCTTTCTCAGGGGAAGCATTTGAATGCAGCCAGGAGCCAACTGGTAGGATATTTGGAGAGGGAGTAGGGGTTTTGCAGGGCATCTTAATTCTTCTTCATTTTGAAATAAAAGCTTGTGGCTATCACATAATTTTGCTTTTGAATTCTCAGTAGTAGCACGGTGGTTCATTGTTCAGGGCATCTGTTTACGTAGTCCCTCCTGAATTCCTGATTACAGGTTTTAATAGGGATTAGTTGGTGCAACCCCTTCCCATCCCAGGGCTGGGACTCTCCCCTGCCCCACCTCCCTCCCAACCTCTGTACCACAATGTTGTCAGTAGCCAAGCATAAACTGAGCTTCTCTTTAAAAAATAATAGGTAGCATGAAGAACTAATGCATGTTTTCATTGGCATGCATCAAAATTGACATCACCAGAAAAACTATATTGTTAATTAGGCTAATACGTATCTTTTCCTTTTGGGGTTCAGAAGTTATCTCTGTAAGCTAATCATTTCAATCAAATGCTTTGCATCTAATTGTTCATAGGATGAGCTAAGAAGTATTATCTGTGATGTTTGTGTCATCATTAAAATAACACTTTTGGCTGAAAAGACTTTCCCTATCCTTTTAGCACAATCTATAGGAATTTAAAATATTTTTTCACATTTAGATTTTATACAGACTCCCCTGGAACCATCTTGAGGGCCCTTCTATCCGGTGCTTTACGGTAACAGTTTCAGAGTTTGGTGTTAGCTTTTGCTTTGCTGAAACTTTTCACAGCTGACTTGATATCAGCACTGGACCTGACCTATCGCTCCGTCAGTCCTTGGTGGGTTAATTTTGTTGGTGGATCGGATTTCTTGCCTGGGCTGGGGAGGGGTGACCCCCTTCTAGCTGTCCTTTAGCAGCAGTGTAGCTGGGTGCCTGGGACTCCCTGGCTGGAAGTGGGCTGGCTCAGCTGGCTGAGGAGTCGCTTGCCATGGTGAGGTTCATTCAGCTTCTTTGTCCGCTTTCTCTAAGGACCACAATGTAATGAAATCCTCTGGCCTGGGAGCTTTACAAGGTAGGACAATTTCCTAAAATCAGGGCCTGGGTGTGGTGTGTGTTCTGCCTTGCTGTTCCCTGGATGGTAATGGAAAGCCAGGCAGAGCAGCTAGTGGTGCGCAGCTGCCGGAGCCGCAGCCTCTAGTCAGGACAGTGAGCATACTTCTCCCTCCCACCCCACCCCCTTTCATTCTAACCCTGATAGTTCTGGAGGAAGGTGGACCGTTACCCCAATATCCAGGTGAACCAAGGACATTTGGGTAATGTCAGTATTTTCCAGACCATCTTATCAAATTAGGCTGCTGACACAAAAAAACTGGGTGCTGACCACCCAGCCGTCTTGGGTCTTTATTGCAGGCTTTTGGGAAGAGACCTTTCTGTGGGGGGTGGGCGGGAGCTGGGGAAAGTCTATGTGGGCCCCAGGCAAGGGCTGCTAGTGAGTGGGTCAGAGGGCCCTGATGAAAATGACTTACAGTTGGAGGTTTTGTTTGGAATCTAAGAAGCCGATTGAACTTGCGGTTGTGTTTACTAATACTGCAAATTACTGGGTGGGTTTTTTTTTCTGAAAATGAGGCTCCAGGAGAGGTGGCCTGGGAGATTTAAGTATGAGTACTTTTCTTGTTTGTTAGGGCTGCTATAAAGCTGTCCAAAGAAGAACATTTCTATTTTTAAGCCAGACAAGGGGAGGAGAAAACCATGTTCATTACCATCCCCTACTTGCCAAGCATCAAACAGACGTGGTCTCATTTACTTCTCTTTGCAAAGCCAGCAATATTATCCTCAATTGTGAGGTGAGGCAGAGCCAACTGAGAGGTTAAGTAACTTGCTCAAGGTCACACAGCTAATAAGCAAAGCAGGGATTGGAACCTCAGCCCCCTCCACTACCCTGCCTTCCTTGTTGGGTTTGGCAGATGGCCGGCTGGGTTGTGTTTCCAAGTTTAAATGTGAAGTCGGCTGGCTGAAGGGCACTTTTTGTTGTGGAGGGTTCAGCAAAGAGCACATGATACTTGTGAGCGTGGCCTGCCTAGGCTGCTCAGATTCTGCTGGGCTCTGGGAGGCAGGGAGCCTTGATACTAAGAAGCAGCCCTACTTTGGCAGCAGGACCTACTGGGGTGCTCTTTAATCTCATTGAGGCTCCTGGGCCCATGGATGGATCTGTGGCTGGGCTTGTGGCTGGGGGTGAGAGCCTAAGTGAAGTTAAATCTTGGGGGGTGAGGGTATCAGTGGCCTTGGAGCTGACCGGGCAGCTGTGCCCTGGAATTCTGGAGCTACCTCCTGGGAATCTGGATTTATTGAGCTCTAGAGGAAGAAGTTTTATGCCCAGCCTGTTCATTCTAACCCATGCTTGGCACTAGCTCCTCACATGGGCACTGGGGGTGTGGCTCATTAGCTAGGGCTGAACTGCTCTTGGGTTGTGACACTGACTTTGAGCGCTTGTTTCTTGACCTGGGTTCCCTTCCCTCCAGAAGGGGTAGCTTAAGTGCAGACCCCTGACAAACTTCACATTGAGGTCGCCTTGGTTTGGGGGGACAGCCACCTCTCTCAGCTGCCTTGAGGCAGTTACGGTTCAGGTTACCAGACCCCTAAGATTAAGGTGACCAGATTTTAACATTGGTAAAGCGGAACACCATTGACCGATGGGGAGGGGGTTTTTGATTAAAAATTTGGTTTATCTCCCGCCATTCCCTAGCTTGTCATGCATTCTTTCCCAAAATCGGGACTTTTTTAAAACGCCGCGGGACGCGGGACAAATTGTTAAAAATCGGGACTGTCCCGCCAAAAGCGGGACTTCTGGTCACCTTACCTAAGATGCATTGAGAAGTAAGAGGGAGGCAGGGGAGGTAAGGGGGATAATGGGAGTATAGGGACTCCATCCCCCTCCATCTACTCAGACCTAAGGCTGCCAGCCAGGGCCCTGTCTGGGATTCCGCCCCTTCCCCCTCAACCCCACACTTCTTTTAACTAATTCTTAATGTTTTAAGAATAATGCTTGCATTAAAAAGTGTCCTGGGCTTTTTGGGTAACAAGTGGGAGTTCTGAGTTCTTTTATGACCATGATCTGTTTTAAAAGTGTCTTTCCTTCTGCTTATCGGTTGAATTGGTATGGTTAAAAATAGCCTGGGTTTCAGAATCCAGCAGATCTAGGGTTAAATCCAGCTCCACTTATTAACTCTGACAAGTCAACTAGCCTCTGTAGGCCTCAGTTTCCACATCTATGCAGAAGGAACATTAATAGTTTGTGTCTTATGAGGTAATGGAGAGGAGTGTGTGGGATAATGTATGTAAAGTGCTTAGCAAGGTGCCTGGGGCCCACTAGTAAAACTTTTCACTTTGTGTAAGTGTTCCCTATTATTTTCATTAGCTACATAAAATATGCTGAATTCTGTTGCTGTTTAGAGCACATGTGCCTTCTGGTAAACAGACACCAGGATGGGTTAGTTGAGATCTTTGGCAAAAGCAGTGGGCCAAGTGTCAGCAGCCCTCTCTGGAGGAGCCTGGGAGGAGGAGGAGGACTTTGTGTAACTGAGGTCAGCAGACACACTGGTGCCTATTGTAACAATGAGGGTCTGAGGCATTGGGACCAGCGCTCTGGAGTTTCCAACCTGACCGAGCCCCTAGAGCCAAAGAGGAATTTCACGCTTTCTCAGGGGACCACCTACTTGTTGAAGGAATGAGTTACCAAAATGGGACAAAGGTGCTTCGGGGTGAAACTCAACCCTCGGGCATTCGAGTGCTGCTAAATCCCCTTGGAGCCCTCTTTATGGTGCTCGCAGTCCCTCTCTCCACCCCGAATGATCGGCCTTGCACCTGGCACCGTCTGTAGAGGCTGTTTCTCCCCAGGAACAGTGTGCATTTCTGGCAGCAAGAAGCAAGTTCTTGCACTCGAACTTTGTCGTCTATTTCACAGCGCAAGACTACATCTCCTTCCTGTGGTCCCTGCGGGTTCCCAGGGTCCTGGGCTGCAGCTGGTTATCTCCTGTGTGCCTGCAGATCAGATTAGGTCCCAACAAAAGGCTTGTGAAGGCTCGATGCTATTAGAACCATATCACACAGGAAGAGACCTGGGCCTTCTGGAGGGATAGCTGTTCAGTCTCAGAGTAAATGGTAGAGCCAGGGTTCAAACGCAGATCTATTTTACTTCTTTCTCCAGAGCTGTGCTGTCTGTGCAGAGCCTACGAGGCTTAATGGTACCTTGTCCCTACTGCTCGATGGCACTAAATTTACTGAGATGAGTGTCTGACTCTGTCCTTGCTTTAATTCAAGCTAAGGTTCTGGGCCGTTAGACACCAGCACTGCAAACCGTGATCTGAGAAGGGAAACCTAGAGAGCAGTGGCTTGCTTGTGGTTTGATTCCAGTAACTAGTTTTTTGTTTGTTTGTTTGTTTTTTCGTTTTGGGGGGGTATAGAAAACTTTAAATCAGGGGTGTCCAACTTTGAGGCTCCCCTATGCCACACTGGAAGAATTGTCTTGGGCCACACATAAAATACACTAACACTAATAATAGCTGATGAGCTTAAAAAAAAAAAAAAAAAAAAGAATCACAAAGAAATTTCATAATGTTGTAAGAGAGTTTAAGAATTTGTAATTGGGCCACATTCAAAGCCGTCCTTGGCCACATGCAGCCCGTGGGCTGTGGGTTGGATGAGCTTTTTTTAAAGTCTTTTTAATACACATGATAGGTGTTCATTAAAATGTGTCAAATGAATAAATAAGTGAGGTGGTTGCACTCTCTTGGATTTTCTTTGAATCTCACCTTCAACTTTTTCTTGTTATATGGCCTCTGGGTCTTGCATTCCAAGCCTCAGCTGCCTCATCGCTAGGATGGGTATAGTATTAGTCTCTGTCTCATGGTACCTGAGAGAAAGCATAAAGTAACAGGGCCTGGCACACAAATAACTGTCAATCAGCTTTTGTTATTATTTTTATCATAGGTTTCTGAGGATTAGATGAAATAACGCAAGTAATCTAATTAGCATCTGAAACAACTTTAAACTTCAATTAAAGTTGGCTGTTCTATTGTCATTCTCACACAGACCATGAGGGTAGGATTCTGCAGGAGTCCTGTTGTATTCTTTGAAAGCCGATGTTCTTCATAGGCCCCTGCAGGGGTTAGAGATGATGCTCTTGAGAAAACCTCCTGGGCAGGAAAGAGTTAACATACCTGTCTGGTGGGAACTGTAGGTAGCCCAGCGCTTTCCCTTCCCCAGGGGTTCCTGTTCGGTTGGGCTTGCTCACTCATCCACACCAGAGGATCTCCTTCCGCTTGGGCCCTGGGGTTTCACAGGAACAATTGCCTTGAACAATAGCCAGAAAACAAGTTCCACCAGTCCGGGTTTTTGCAACTGAAGCCTGCTG
>PVKE010004392.1:0-65054 GCA_004027555.1 Craseonycteris thonglongyai
TCAGCCATACTGTGCATTTTTATAACAACTTTTTCATATTTACGAACAAATAGTACAACTTATACATTGCAGTTGATAAAAAAATTAAATTGCATTTTAAGTTAGTAAAAATCTATCTTGAAAAAGTGTCGGAAAATCGAATTTTTTAGGTACCACATGTACGGAATGCTGCTATCAAAAGTTGGGTCTGGAAATTTATCTTCTTCATGAGCCTATATCTTGAAAACTTAATAAGTGATTTAAAAAATAAAAAATAGTTTTGAACATATATTTTACTTATCTACCCATACCTCGCTGGAATGCACCTTATACTGAAACACAGTGTATAAACATAGTATGCATTTCACACCCCTTCTTGCCCCTTAGACTACGCCTATGACAACAAGTTGATCGCAACACACTATTAAGATAAAAAGTAGATCTTATATACAGAAAAGTTGGCCACCCCTGTCCTAGGCCACAGCCTCTCCCATTTATTTGAGAACTAGGTAGGAATTCCTGGTCTCCATTGCTAGCTGAAGCTTCCACCCCAAGTTTCCAAGCTGCCAATCTTGCCAGGATTCCAAATGGCAGAATGTTCTATTTTTATTGAGTGAGGAGCAAAATGAAATACTATTACTTGCCTACCCTCCCCTAACAAGCTAGAGCTGATTCATGCTGCAATGACAGAGAGAATAAAAGAGTTCAGCTCTGTCCCATACTCCAACTGATTCTCATCTACAGAGCTTGGCAGTGAGTGGAAGCTTCAAGAGACCTCTGCTTCTCCCAGTCACTCCAGTGAGGTACTCACCCTACACACTTCAGCACCTGGACAGCTCTCTCGCGCACCAACTCTAGAGGGCGATCATGGCAAGTAGCTGTCGAGCCCTCTAGTGGTAGTTTCAGTTGTTGCACAACTGTTTCTAATTACTTGGGTAATATATAAAAATGCTATAAAAGACCCAAACGTCTTAACAATATAAGGACTAAATATGAAAGTTTCCATTACCTCTCCACTCCTACTTCTCAGAAATAAGCACTGAAAATACACAGCACACACATATACTTACTAATCAACATCTTTTGTTTTTAGGACAAATGTATTCTAGATCCATTTGCTTTTATTTTCAGCTAATAAACTTCCTAGGAGGTTTTTTTATTTTGAATCTGAGGACACATATATCTTGTTTCTGAGAGACAGTATGGGAGAGTGGTTGAAAGAGTGTGTGCTAGCAACAGAATGGTCGTGAGTCCTACTACCACTCTCTGATGTTCGCTGAACTACTTAATTTGAATGTGCCTCAGATCACTTATCTGTGAAGTAGGAATAATAAAAGTTCATACCTCACGAGGTTTTAGAGTAAATAAATGATAAAATATGGGTAATTATTTAATAGCTCTTAGCTAGTCTTATTAATACTAATTACCCATTAACTGGTACATAGAATTCCATAGTATAAATTAATATAAATTATATAATGGCTTCCTTAATTAATGGACATTTCTGTTGTTTTCTAGTTTTTCTCTATTGCCAACAGTGTTGTAATAAACACTCTAGTATATATATATATGTCTTTATGCCTATGTGAAAGTAATTTCCCAGCAGGAGAGTGAAAAAATTTCAGTTAATTTCCAAAATCTCCGAGAGTCCACATCATTGGTGCTTGAGAGAGAGAGAGAGTGAGAGGGAGAGAGAGAGGGACTGCCCTAGAGAGATGCATGTCAATGTAGGGTTAAGTGCTATGAGGGAAATCAAAGCAATGAAAGTGCTTACATGACAAGAGACTGGGGAAATTACAGGCAGGGCACCCTAGTTTAGATGGGGTAGTTAATAAAAAGTACCCCATCTAAAGGGGATGACTAGCAAAGGGACCTGAATAAAGTAAAAAACTAAACAGCAAATGGTTTATAAATATGTGGGGCCAGGAAATAGACTTGGCTTTCGGGTTCTTCCTTCTGCTCCTTCCATGAAAGCAAACCTTGTACCCACACTCTATTCTTCCTACTTACCTATACATGGTCTTTATTTATCCTGAAATTCTCACGACCTGTCTTATCTGACCATGAACACAATCATTTTGCAGACAGGACTTAATTCCTTTTGCTTCATAGTCCCCCAGATTCCCACCAGAACAGGGTCCTAGGCAGTGTATTCCGTGGGCACTCTATTAACTGGCTGGGATGTATCTGCTATTCCAGTTAAATAATCCTTTAAGATTGTTATACAGCATGGCCCTTGGCCATTTGTACTCTCTATTCAGTGAGTGACATGGGAACATATAAGGGAACACATTCAAATGTATTTTCTATGGGCATCAACATTCTGAACAAAGAGTACTGATCCCTAAATGCAGCTTAGAATAAGGGCATGTCCTCCTTTGAGGCCTCGGTTGGGATTTGCAGCAGCAGCAGCAACAACAAAAGCCAATAGGGCCAGCAGCTCAGCTCAAGACACCTCTCTTCCAACTGCAAACAGGCATAGCAGGTGTTATCTTTGGCAGCAGTATTAGGAGTAAGAATGTCATGAAGAGCAGGTATATGTGGTCTCTTGGGCATATCTTTTCCAAATGCACATGTTTCATTAGGAAATGAAAGAGACAGAGACACCTGCTAGAAAGTTGTTTCATCAGTTGGAGTTCAAGAGGGGCATTAGAGCTGAAGATAGGGGATAGGGAGTTGGAGAATCCATGAAATGAATGATTTGCCTTGGAGAGAATGCATCAGGAGAAGAAGTCAAAAAGCCTAAGGAGGAAAACCTGGGTGATTCCAAAATTTAAGAGGTGGTCAAAACAAACAGGTCTCCTGAAGGAGACAGGAAAGGAATAGTCAAGGATCAAGATTTCTCAACCTCAGCCTGATAGACATTTTGGGCCCAAACATTCTATGTCACAGGAAGCTGTCCTGTGCTTTTGTTCAAGAACATTCCTGGCCTGTACTCATTAGATGCCAATAGCACGTTCCTCCCCTTGCGACAACCAAAAATGTCTCTGAACATTCCCAAATGTCCCTTGCAAGGAAAAAACGATCCCTAACTGAAAACCATGGTAGAAGGAAAACTGAAAGCAAATTATGTCACTAAAGCCAAAGGCTTACAAAGTAATTAACCATGATAGATGCCTAAGAGATACTGATTAAAATGAAAGTCATTGCTGAACTAATCGAGAGCAGTTTCAAAAGAATGATTGAGGATGACAGCAGTCTGGCTGAATATCCATACAACAGATAAACGGTAAAGGAAATTCAGGCGTTGAAAGAGGGTTTGGTTGAACTGGGTGACTCTTCTAAGGTTCCTTCCAAGAAAGGTCTTTCAAGATCCCTCAAGCCCTGACCCTCTGATGGCTGCCCACTTTGTTTAGACATAAAACCAGGCATGACTCTGCTTGCCCTACTTATGTCACATGAAATAAAGATCCAAGGAACTACTAATTGCTATGTGGTCTGGACCCAGTACATGATGAAAACTAAAGTATGGTTTTCTTTATGTCATCACGTAACCAACAGTGAAGCAATAAAAGTTTGCCAGACTTTTAAAGGAAGTTGTGGTTTAGAAAGAGGCCGAGTTCCTAGGTGAATTTAAAGGTGTCAGGTTTAAGGTTGATCTGAGAAGAAAGGAGTGGGGTTGAAGTCCCAGGGCCTGCTGGAAGCATCTGCAGAGTTCAGCCTCTCCCAACTTCATCCCAGGGGCTGGCTCGGATGAGGAGAGTCCTGTCCACAGGTCAAACCCGGGGGGCTGGCGTGGCCTGAGAGGGCCGCGGGAAGCCAGCCTGGGAAACAGCCTACAATTACCAGCACTCTTCTCTGGTTTTTGACCAATCAAACTAACTTCTATGGGAGTAAAACAGAAATTGAAAAAAAAAAAAGATCTGGTTTCTAACTAAGTCGGAAAGAAAGCATAGCAGAGATTAATTTTTTTTTTTTTTTAGTGCTGAATTGAAAAACAAGAGTTTTAGTCCTGGTTTGGTTACTAACAAACGGTGAGTGGCCTCTCTTCTCTGCACTGTTTCCAAACTTGTAAAATGGGTGTTTTAAACTAGATGGCAAGCAAAATTTCTTCTTCTCTGGAGAAGTAGGGGGTTCGTAGCATGTGTTCCCACTGTGGAGGCTCTTATTATACTTTATGGTCACAGGATGACTTGTTGAATTGGCTGTCTTCCCCCCACCCACCCAGAAGTCAGAACCCGCCCTCTCAGCAACCACCAAACTCTTTTGTCTACTACTGAGTCCCCAGCACCCTGCCGTGCTGATAAATATCTGTTGGAGGAATTGCATACCAAATGCCGGTTCCAATGCCTGCAAGCAGCATCTCCAGGAACAGGTCACTTGGTATAAATCTTTAAAAGTGAGCCAGGATCAGAGAGCCTCTCCCTTCACTTTGCTTCTCTAAGTTTTTATAAAAGCCTAACAGTGATATATAATAAGTGGAAACGTCCTAAAATACTTCCCACACCTCTGACACTGACACCACTACCATGCTGTCTTATGACTTCCAGAAAAACCAAAATTAGAAGTTGCTATTTTGAAAGAAAACAAAAAAAAAATCCCGCACTAAGAATCCTGTTGTTCCTGTTTCTGGTATGTCCTGAGGAGGTTAATATGGAGAGGATGAACAAGCAGACTGTATGGTCAAAAGAACAAAAAATAAAATATGGAGATAAACTATTTTGATTGTGACTTTCTCTATAGGATAGATCACTAGGACTGGGGTTTCTAGACACCGAGAACCTCTATAAGTTCTCAGAGTTATCCCCAAGGATTGTTTATTTTAAACCAGTTAATTTTATGTTATGTGACATGGACCTTAATAAATTATTTTTTTTGAAAAAGATAACACCTAAAATAGATTTTTTCTGTAAATGTGCTGTTTCAAAAAAATTTTTTAAATTACTTTATTAAACACTTACTTGAATACAAAACTTAATTCCAAATTAAATAATTCCTTCTGGAGAAAGGCCTAGAGCTGTTTATAACTCATTGTGAACTTGCAAATGCTGCTGAAACCTGGCCATGTATAATGTGGTTCAGTCAAGCGTTTGGTAGTGAGCAGTGAGTTCATATGGAGCCATTTTTCCAAAATAGAGGATGCCGTTTATGAAATGATTCTCTGAGTATTGATACATAAATGCCCATCTTTGTTGTTTAGTTTATGGGAAGACTCCTTTCAGAAAGTCCCAAATTGTGACTTGAGCAATTAAAGGAGCCTAAGAATGCGTCTCATTGATGACTGATTCTTCCTCCCCCTCAGATCCTACTGGTATGTTTTTAGGCCAATGTAATTATCTGCTAGGGCCGATTCTACTCGTATGTTTTTAGGACAATGTAATTTTTTTGCTAGGATTGCGATAACAATGGAAATTAATTTTCTCACAGTTCTGGAGGCTAGAAGTCCAAGATCAAGGTGTCAGCAGGTTTGGTTTCCCCTGAGGCCTCTTTCCTTGGCTTGTACATGATGTCTCCCAGTGTCCTCATATGATCTTTTCTCTGTATTCATGCATCCCTGGTATTTCTCTGTGTGTCCAAATTTCCTCTTCTTATAAAGACACCAGTCACATTGGATTAGGGCCCACCCCAAAACCCTCATTTTAACTTACCTCTTTAAAAGCCCTATCTCCAAATATAGTTGCATTATGAGGGCTGTTAGGGATTCAATATGAATTTGGGGGGGAAACAACTTAGCCTACCCTTTCCAGCAGAAACAAGGGGTCACAACATGAGTCACACAGTAGCTCTGGCCCCGGGCACATCCCTGTGTGGTCTTGTCTTGGCTTCCATGGTCATTTTGTGTATTTTGGGCAGCACATCAAATTTCTTTACATTATTCCTTATGGGAAAAATGTGTTCAGTATTCACTGTTTTGGCTACTCATCGTACTTCCCGGAAGCAATTTACAATAAGTAGTGAGGTATCACTGTACGACTTTTCATTGGTTACAAGCAACAGTCCAGCAAGTTGAGGCAGATACAGGTTACTATGCCATCTGGTGATTGTACAGAAGTTCACTCAAAGCTGCAATATACATTCAGAAATATTAGCAGTCTATTGTTACTTGGTCCACAGCTCTTATCCGGTTAAATATTCTTGTCTCTTTCTCCCCAGTGCCCACTGTAATTTAATTTAACACATATCAGAAATTTTCTCTCGTCAAATTAAATAAGAAATTTGTGACAGAAAACTTCTCCATTGGTCTTTATATTGCCTTTACTTTTTCATCTTAGTTTTACTTAAAGAATTGTTGAATGAGTTTAGGAGTGGTAAAATGTACTTTTTTGCCATCAAGCAAGCTGTTTTTCCTATTAACTAAGAAAAGAATCTGGAGGGTGGGTGTTTAGGAAGGGAAGAAACTCAGACAGATTCCAATTTCATTTCCCTTCTATATATGCATGTTTGGGGTATAAATGTATTTGAACTCAATCAGCACTTCTTTTGTAAAGGAAGTACGTGAAGTGAAGGGGCTTTGGGAATTGGGCCAGTGTCTATGGCAACCCAGCATGCTAAGGAATGGCAATGCTACCTGATGGCAATAGACAGGAGCTAGATGGATGTCTAGAGAAGGGTGGCAATCAGTTTCAACTTGTCTTCTGTAAATAAGGGTTTTCTTTCTTTCAATGGAAGTTCAAAGCTTTTCTTTTTTGTTCTTTCTATCCACATAAATGCTCACCAAGGAAGCATTAGGCTTAGAGAAGATTCTCACAAGGCAATTTATAATTGCTTTCTCTTTCCTTCTTTGTTAGTTACATGGTATGAATACTGGAGGAAGGCTGAGTTGTTAACACCAATTATTTCAATCCTGATTTATTATTCAGCTTTGAAAATGTCATTCCCCATATGTCTCTGCTTCTACACCTGACTCTGAAGGTTATAGGTAAGATAAAGATACATATATTAAAATGTTCAGAGAATAAATAATTCCAATTCTACATAAATTCTTTCAAAGGATAAAAAGGATGAAAAAACAAAGAATAAGTTTCACATTCATTTTATAAACCTAAAATAGCCTTGATATCAAAACAAAGTAAGGAATCTACAAGAAAAGAGTTTCAGACCAATTGTATTCATGTACATTAAAAAGAGAATCCTGAAAATATTGGTGAATTAAATTATACACAATCATCATAGCCAATGTGTACAAAAAAGGGACTACCTACTAAACTTGACAAGTTCAGGGGTGACCTACATGGTGGCCCTATAAACTCAGATCAAAATTAATCACACAGGATGGTCTGAACATAAGAATTCCTAATTAAAAACAGGTTATGGCGGGTAGGTGCATCCTGGGCCTTTAGCTCTCCTGACAAGGGTCAGTATTTACCTTAAATAAGTCTGTCTATTGTCTTTTTGCATCAAAGATATCATACCCTTGAAATGTCAAAGTAATCTCTTTTTCTGGACCCCTCAGGGCACAACCCACACACTAGAACAGGAGATCACAGAACCCCTCATTGTTATCTTGTTCCTGGAATACCATCTCTATATGCTGTAAATGTTAATTGTTGGTGTGCGGAAATAGCTCAATAGGTTGAGCACTTGCCTTGCAACCACGAGGTACAGGGATCAAATCCTGGTCCCGGCCCATGCAAACCCACAGTTGTACATCATTAGTTGTGACACGGTTTCATTCCACACACATAGATGTGGGGGGTTGTGTGGGGTGGGAACCGAACTGGGGGCCTCCTACATGGGAGACAAGAACCTTCACTGGAACCATCTAGTGGTTACTACTTACACCACAGTTCAGCATATGGGTTTGCACAGGCTGAGACTAGGATTCAATTCTCAGACCTAGCAATCGCAAAGCAAGTACTCAACCACTGAGCTATCCTGGCATCCCCAGGAGTATTTTACTAATACGTTGAGATTTTGCTTCTTGGCAATTGTCAGTTTGGCTCAAATAATGAGTTTATTCTCTACAGGTTTAGACATTTCTTCCATTGACACCAAGTTGGGTTTATCCCAGAAATGTAAGATTGGTCTAACATTAGGAAAAAATTTAGTGTACTTAATGGCATTGATAGATTAAAGAAGAGAAAAATCATAAGACCAACTCTATAAATTCGGAAAAAGTATTTGACAAAATACAACATACCCAATAAAATTCTCACCAGCCTCAAAATGAAAAGTGAACTTTAACCTGCAAAAGGATAACTCAAAATATCTACAGCAAATATTTTTCATAGTAACAAAATCTTAAGCATTCTTAAAAATAAGGACAAGAGAATTCTACCCACTATCACCACTCCTATTTAGCATTATACTGAGGATCCCAACCAGAAAAATAAGAATAAAATGAAATGAAAAGCACATAAAATTTACTAAGATTAGATAGGAAATAAATAAATTGTGTTTATTTGAAAATGGTATCATTGTTTACATAGAAAAGCCAAAAAATCTATAAATTACTTAATTAATAAAGTTATAAATATAACTAAAACTAATAAATAGATATGAATAATAAATATCCAATATTGTTTTTAAAAGATACTATTTAGATACTGTAAAGATACTATTTGCAAAGCCAAAAACTGTGAGATACTTTAAAATAAATCTAGCAAAAATGTTTGACTTCTATGAAGAAAATTGTAAAGTTCTATGAAAAAGATTTAAAAAGTAACTCAAATGAAGAAATACACCCTATTCATGGATAGAAAGTATATCATACAGATTTCAAACTGACCTACAGATTCAATACAATTTCAATCAAGAAACCAAACAAGTTAATATTAATATACACATGGAAGAGAAAGGACCTTCCAAGATGAAAATAAAAGTGGAAATACTAGCCATACTGGACATCAAGATTATATTAAAGCTTTAGTCATTAAGACAATGGGGATATTAGCACAGGATAAGCAAATATGCTGATGGGGAAAAAGAAAAACCAAATAAGCCCACACACATATGGAATCTTGATATATGAGAGAAGTGGCAGTGTAGAGTAGTGGAAGAACGTCTCAGAATTATCTCATACCCTTACAAAGTATCAATTGTACATAAACAAAGTACACAGGTGGATTCAAGGCTTTAATATAAAAAACACAACCTGGAGGTCAGGGAGAGATGAATAGGTATAGCACAGAGGATTGTTAGGGCAGTGAAAATACTTTGTATGTTATTATAATGATGGCTATATGTCATTTATATTTGGCTAAACCCAGAGACTGAATGAACTCTAATGTAAATTATGACCTTTGGATTATAATGATGTGTCAATGTGAATTCATCATTTGTAACAAATGTACCACTCTGGTGGAGGATAATAATAGTGGGGAGGCTATGTTACCTTAGATTTAAAAGGATCATTTGCCTGTGTGCATCTAAACCAAAAAAAGAGAGACATCAGTAGGCGTTGCCAGCAAAGAAAGTAAAGGTTTATTTACGGAGCTGGCACCACGCCTGAGACACAAGGTGAGCTAGTGCTCTCAAAAACCTGGCTTCTGATGGCCTCTAATAGCTAGGTTATGTAAGGGGGGAATGATTAAACATGGTTGCTATGGGAGTTGGGGATGTGGGCACTACTGGTTGGTGTGGGGGCTCAGGCTGGGAGCAACTGATCTTGGCTTCAGGTCCTGGTATAGTCACGGAGCTGTTCCGTCCACTTCCCGGAGAATGAAGTCCATGGAGTCGTTCTGCTTTCATGAGTCTGGAGCTAAAATATAACTGAGGCCAAGATGTTACCTTTGTTTGACTAAAACTTTATTCTAGTTTAAGGTTTGGTGACTGCATCTTGATCATGGTTGATAGAACTGAAGCTTAATTCTTAAGGGAGTTTGACACTGGCCAGAATCTAATGTCCTAAGGGCTTTATAATGAAAAGGAGTGGACATAGAGTGCATGTACAGGTAGGAGGATCTGGGGGAAAGAATGCAAGTGAGTTGCAGTTCCTCTGGCTAAACAAAGCTAGCTTGGATTAAAGCAGAGTGCATGCTAAAGAAATGAAGTTCATGTGTGGTTACAGCTACGGATGTGTGGGTACAGGGTGTATGTGAAAAATCTCTGTTGCTTCCTCTCAATTTTGGTGTAAACCTAAAACTGCTCTAAAAAAATTGTTTTTGAATTAAAAAACACACACACACACACAACTTGGGAACTTTCTGGGACATGAAAGTGTTTCTTAAATAAGAGACAATGTACATAATAATAAAGAAAAACATTTACATATTTTACTACATAAGATTAAGGATTTTTGTTAATAAAGCATAAAGAAAGTAAAAAGATAGGTAACAAATTGAGAGCAGATATGTGCAATATATGTAAGTCATAAGTGATAAGTATTTAAAATATATATAAGACTATGTCAATAGAAAAAGACAATTCAATATAAAGATGAGCAATAAGAGGACAATATACAATTTTTTTAAAGATTTCTTTTTATTGTTTTTTGACAGAGAGACAGACAGAGACAAGAGAGATGGGGGAGGGCCCAGAGCAGTCTCCATAGTTGACAGCATTAGTTTTCCATATAGTTTCACTCCACAAGTGGGTGCGGGGCTGCGCAGGGCAGAAACTGGGCCGGGAGCCTCCTGCATAGGCCCCGGCAAGAACTGAACTGGGGGCACACCCCAGTTCAGCATATGGGTCTTCCTGGGCTGGTGGGCTGGGATTTGATCCTCAGGCTCCAGGGCTGCAAAACAAGGGCTTAATCTGTTGAGCCATCCCGGCTTCCCTGAGAATATACAATTTAAGGTAGAAAAAAGCAAAGTATAAATGACTTTCACAGAAGAGGATATACAAATAGTAAACATATAAAAAGATGAAAAAACCTCACTAATAACCAGGAAAATGCCAATTAAAACCAGTGAGATATCATTACAAATCTTCCAGATTTGGAAAATTAACACATTTGAAATACCAAATGTTGATGAGGATTAGGAACAACAGGAATGCTTGTGCAATGCTGGTGGGAGTACAATTGGCAAACAAATTTTAAAAAGTTTGGCCCTATCTGGCAAAGTTGAGTCTGTATGACCAGGAACAGGTATAACATTATTTATTTATAGCAGCACTATTTATGAGAGAAAAAAACAAAAAGTAACAAACAGACAAAAAAATCATATAAGCAATCTAATTGTCCATTTAGATTTCACTAATGTGTCATATTCAAATAAAGTTCTACACAGCAATGAGAGTGAACTATTTTTCATACAACAACATGGATGAATCTTACGAACATGACATTGAGTGAAAAAAGTAAGTCACAGAAGACTGCTTAGAGCAGGGGTGTCAAACTCAATGAAAACACGGGCCATTTGGTGCAACAGGCAAGATTCACGTGGGCCACATCACATTTATAAATGTCGCCGGAACTAAGTAAGCGCGGTTATACACGCCCACAGGCCCCCAGGAAAGGCACTGGGCCACGTGTATACTCACACGTATTAAGTAGTTAAAGGGTTAATGAGGGAATTGTGTGTACGGTATTGCCTCCATCTCCCCTAAGTGCTATTTTCTTCATAACAATTTTTTCTATTTTCATTTTATTTCAGAGCATCGTGGGCCACAAAAAATTACCTTGGGGGCCGCCAGTTTGACACCCCTGGCTTAGAGCATGGATGTCCAATTTTTTTACTTCCCTGGGCCACATTGGAAGAATTGTCTTGAACCTTACATAAAAAACACTAACACTAATGATAACTGATGAGCTAAAAAAAAGTTCTCAAAAAAAATCTCATGTTTTAAGAAAGTTTACAAATTTGTGTAAGGCTGCATCTAAATCCATCCCAGGCCACATGCAGCTGGTGGGTCACAGGTTGGACAAGCGTGACTTAGAGTATGAATCCATTTACATAAAGTTCAAGAACAAATCAAAATAAACAATGCACTGCTAAGTATACTACATGAATTTGCTAGGGCTGCCATAGCAAAGTACCACAGACTGGGTGGTTTAAATAACCAAAATGTATTTTCTCACAATTTGGGAAGCTAAAAGTCCAAAACCAATCAATATATGAGCAGGGTTGGTTTCTTCTGAGGCCTCCTTCCTTCGCTTGCATATGGCTGCCTTCTCCCTATGTCTTCACATGTCCTTCCTTACCTCTGCACATGTCTATACTCTTCTTATAAGGACACCAGTCGTACTGGATTAAGGCCCACCCTAATGCCCTCATTTTAACTTAATTCTCTTTTTAAAGACCCTGTTTCCAAATATAGTCATATTCTGAGGTACTAGGTGTTAGGATTTCAACATAGGAATTTTGGAGGAACAGAATTTAGCCCACAACAGATCTATATGTATGACTTAAGCTCTAATGAAAAGAAAAAATAAAATAGATGCTTATAATCAAAATAGTGGGTCTTTTGAGGGGCTGGGTGAGGGATGAGCCTAGAAAAAAGCGTATGGGAGACTCAATGGTCTTTGTGAAGCTATATTTCTTATGTGAACACCCTGATGTCCATTTATTGTCTCTACAACATATGTTCTTTTGTGTTCTTGAAAATCTCATAATAAACTTCTTTAAAAAGAAGAAAAGAAAAATAGAGGACGCTTATGTCAGGAGAGTTTTGTGTGTATGCAACAGAAATCTAACCAAATTAGCTCAAGTGCAATGGGACTTGATTGGCCAACATCTAAGAATATTAGAAATCAAGATGGCTTGAACATGGACGTATCCTAGGATTCAAATGTTGTCATCAGATTCCTCACTTGCTCACTCTCCACTCTCATTCATGCTTTCTTCCATCCACAGAAAAAGAAGCCAAAGAAGTTTTAGTTACTTTGGGTTTGAGAACAATATTTGCTCAGTTCCCCTGAAGCTTTTTCATTGTTAAGTTGTCATTTGTTTTTTAATTATTTGGATTTCTTTAATATGAAATAGTAAATTAGCATACTGGATAAAGATTTATACTTTGCCAATGCTTTTAAATCTATAAAGAACATTTCAGGTTCAAGTTATGCTTTTCCTATTTCCTTAGCTAATTCAATTCAGATAATATTTTTGAAAAGTAGAAGGTGAATAATAGTTTTGGAATATATAGCTAAGTCTATGAAAGATGGAGACAGTAAAATTCTAGTGTAAATTGTGAAAGATCCATATTAGCTCATCTTCTAAAAATTAGTGCTGTGTCATATAATTACATAGGTAACAAATTCTAAAATTTACATTTGTTTCTTATAAAACCACCCTACCTGGAAGGCGAGGGAGTAATTATGTGTAAATGAGTAGATGATAAAGTGCTTACTTTTTAATTGAAAGTCCAATCAATCTCCAAAATAAAAGCTATCAAATTCTTATGCTCAGAAAAAAAATTATCAAGAGAACTAAGGGCCTGTATCTTGTGAAATAAAACTACTTTTGCTTGTTGTTGGTATAATATTGAACCCAAATTGAACAAAGCACCTAAAAGGACAGAATTGGATCATATTTCTCTTCTTTGCAACTCTTGAGGATATAGTATTAAAACATAATTACAATACATTAAGCAGACATTTATACATAGCATGTACCAGGGACCCCATTTATTGAGCACTTATTAAGTGCCAAGGACTACATGTTAAAACTCAGTATGTGCAATTTCTCCCACATTTTTCTCTGGTTCAGTTGAATTTAACTAGTTCACACACTTCTCTATAGGAACAAAAAGTAAATCGGTGGTTGCCTGGGGGCAGGGGAAATAGTGTGGATTGGATGTCATTTATTTTTGAAATTGGATTTTGAGATTTATTGGCTTGCCTAATCAACAACAAACATTTTATAATCCATCATTTACACATACCAATTACTTAGGTTATGTTTGTTTTGAAAGAAAAACATGTAAATTTAGGAGGGAACTCTTTATAGTCATGGTAGTGTTTGAAAACTGGATGGTGGGTATGAATGGCTTTTCAAAAGGTTTGCCCCAACTGCTATGAATTTAAAAATAAGGCACAATGGGATATTGAAACTTTGTACTAATATTAAAAATGCTTATGTGTACCAACTCTTACGTAAAATAAGTATTTATACATGTGAAATGCCTCTAAAGAACAATTATAAAATTTGATCTGTTTTCATGACTTTTTATCTGAGTGTTAATAATATATTGATAGAATATTTAAAGCTCAAGCCAAATAATTATGTCTATGGCAAACATTTAATTCTATTTGGTAGACAAGTTTTAAGGTTTCATATTTAATTAATAATTACAGGCACAGATATGAAAACATCTATCTTGATTCTTAGAGTTTATGGGAATTTCACATAATTATGCTCCTCAGAGAACAACATGTTTAGAATAAAATTCTTAAACTTGCTTTAAATTATTATTTTTTCCTTATTGTGAGTTGTATAACATGATCCTTTTTATCATATCATGGCAAGCTACAACTTGATAAAATTTGACTTAACTTTTACAGCAAAATTTATCTTTGGCTTCTAGATATGTTTCAGCTAAAATACAAACAAAACAAAACAAACAAACAGACCAACAAAAAACCTTGTAATGATTTGTGCCCTCAGAAAAGTAGGCGACCTCAGAAAGCCACATTTGAGTTTTTCTTTATTTAATTGAAGTGCAGTTATGTCGCAAATAGGAGCAGGTAGAGTTATCCAAAACCCTGCGCTTATGTCAAATTCTCCAGGTGCTGAGATAGAAGTCCCATTTTCAGGATGAGCTGCTATTAGGGTATATGAGGGCTGTCCGGAAAGTATCCAGCCATGTAATATGAAAAACAGAGGCAGCTATGTCTGGATTTTCCCCCGACAGACCTTGTATAAGGGTATGTAACACAGGTTCCTTCCAGCCAGGGACCCTTTGCACCAGCTGTTCCTACACTCTTCATTTGTCCCTGCATCTCAAGCAGAAAGACTTTCCTTACCCCAGGTCAGATACGCTTCTAGAGGCATCCATTTCCTTCAGAGCATTTCTTTGGTTTGTAATCATGTAATCATTAAGCTAAATGTTGAATTAATATTGATCTCCCACAATCCTACCCTCCAGAGGAGCAGAGCCCTTGTCTGGTTTTGCTCTTTATTGACTGCACCTCTTTCTCTTAACCAGTGCCTGGTACAGAGCAGATGCGCAATGAAGTCCCTGAAGAAGGAAAGGAGGAAGAGGAAATCACACTGGATTATTTTCCTGGAGCTGTCCCTCTTTGGGTCCAGCCAACTTTATTAAGAGAGAATGGGGTTCGTTAAAGTCACATATTCAGAAAACCATCTGATTGTGATCGTGTGCCTCAGGGCAAGCCAGTCAGACCCCTCCTCTCCCAGAAATGTAAATCTTGAGGGGATTACGTAGGAGGACAAAGGCTTGGAGGTGACACCTTTGGGTCCTGGATCAGCCTTTGGGCCTATGTTCTCTGAGACAAGGTTCTTCAACTTTCCTTTCAATCCTGTGAGCTACTCCAAAAATTTTTATTTTTGCTTATTTTAGCTGGAGAGTTCATTTCCTTTACCCACAGCCAAAACAAAAAACAAAAAACAAAAACCCAACTGTTACATTTTCCCACCTCTTCTACCATAATCAGATGTAAAAATTCTACATTGCAGTACTGCTCAAGACTGGGGATTAAGGCTACAAATTTCACAAGTGTGACTGAAGGAATGTGCTGCATTTTTAACCAACGCAAATGTTCAAACTAAATAGTTGCTTCCACCTGTTGTTTCCAAGGGACCCTTTTCCAGCCCCCCACTAATGCATCTCTAGCTCACTTTCTCTGACTCCTCGTTCATATTCCAAGTCTGAACTGTGGTGGGTGGCTCCTCTTGACTCTATAAAAATCCAAACAGCTTTTAAGGCCAACATCCCTAAAATATAAAACTCCAGTCCCAGTGAATTTCCCTCATTTCTCTCGAGCCTATCTACCTCCACCTCATCCTTCCTCTTCCCCTCCTGTCTCTTAGAATGACAGACTCCTTTGCTGACCCAGGCATCCCACCACCTCCCACCTGTCAGTCTCATGGTCCCACACTCTTTGGAGTAGGCACAGCTAGCATTCACTGAGCCAAGGAAAGTTCCAAACACCTTGCATGAGTTACCTCAGTAAATCCGGACAACAGCCCTGTGAGGTAGGGAGCATTATTGCACATCAGGGAAATAAGGCTGAGAGAAGTTAATTAACTCGGGTAAGTTCAGTAAACAACATTTGGCCCAAACAATTCAACTCCTGAGCATGTGTTCTGACACACACTGTTTTTCTGCCTCAATAATTTTAACATTTCTCAGTACTGTTCAAATCTGAACCCTCCCTTCTGTAAATAAACATTTTTCTCAATTTTGCATTTTCCTGTGGCCTCCTTCTCTTCACTTTTTAGTCTTCACTGGATCCACTGTCATCTAGCTTCCACCCTTCTGATCCTACTAAACTGCTACAGTTCTGATCACAGAGGGGCTCTGCTAGGCACAGGGTACCTCATAATTCTATTGAATTTATCCATCTATTCAGCAAATGATTCTGAGCACCCACTCTGTTTCAGAAACTGTGGCATATGCCCTGGGTATAGAGCATGAACAAAATAGATAAGGCCCCTTCTGTCATGTAGGTGAGATCATCAGTGATATCCTTACCCGCCAGGTGCAGCTCAGCGTTTCTCCCTCTTTATTTCTGCAGCACTACTCATGCCAACCATTCCCTCCTAGAAATTTGGGGCTGTCGTGGCTTCTGTGAACCCTTTTATACACCTTCTCTTCCTCTGCTTCCATGAACACACCTCCTCAATCACTTTGCTAAGTTCCTCTTTTGCTTTTTTTTAAGATTTATTTTATTGCTTGAGAGATGGCAAGAGACAGAAAGAAGGGGGGAGGGTCCAGAGCAGTCTCCACAGTTGTACATCATTAGTTGTGACAGAGTTTCATTCCACACAGTTGGGTGTGGGGCCATGCTGGGCAGAATTGAACTGGTGGCCTCCTGCATGGAAGGTGAGAACCCTCCCCGCCATCCTGATAACTACCAATTGTGTGCCACAGTTCAGCATGTGGGTTTGCACGGGCCAGGGCCAGGATTTGATCCCTGGACCTCGTGGGTGCAAGGCAAGTGCTCAACCTGCTGAGCTATCCCAGTATACCAAGTTTCTCTTTTTCTATATCAACCCTTAAACATTGGAGTTTCTTAGAATTCAGTCATGAAGCATGTCAAAGTTAATAAGCCTAAAACGCAATCTTTCCCTGTCCCATTCACGTCTTTCCATCCAATCCCTTGTTCTTGTCACTGGCAGCATATGACACCCAATCTCCTCTCCCTTTCTGCTCTCACACTCTCATCCAATGGTCAGAAAATCCTGAGTGTGTTTTTCATCTATAGAGTTCAATTTGGGTCTTTGTTTGTTTGTTTGTTTTTATAGCTTCTGTATTCTACTTCATTTTTTAAATATATACAATACTGTTATAATAACTGTGTTAATGGCCTTCTCTGCTAATTCTACTATCTGTGTGGGTTCCCAGGCAGTTTCAATTGCTTGATTATTCTTCTTGTTATGGGGCATGTTTTTCTACTTCTTTGTATGCCCGGTAAACTTGAATTGGATGCCAAACATTGTAAATTTTACCTTGTTGCATATTGACTATGTTTATATTTCTATTAATATAAATCTTCTTGAGCTTTGTTCTGGAATGCAGTTTGATAACATAGAAATAATTTGATCCTTTCAGGTCTAGCTCTTTTTTTTTTTTTTTAAGATTTATTTTGTTTTTGACAGCGAGAGAGGAACAGAGACAGACAGAGACAGCATGAAGTGGGAGGGCCCAGAGCAGCCTCCATAGGTGCACATCATCAGTTTTTGACATAGTTTCATTCCACACAGGTGGACCGGGGGCCATGCAGGGTGGGAACCGCATGGGAGGTATACACCACGACCTGGGGGCCAACTTGGGGGCTTCCCACTTGGGAAGCTCACCCCAGCAAGAACTGAATGGGGGTCCACACCCTAGTTCAGCACATGGGTCCGCACGGGCCAGGGCTGGGATTTGATGTTCAGGCCCCAGGGCTGCAAAGTGAGAGCTTAACCTGCTGAGCCATCCCAGCTTCCCCCAGGTCTAGCTTTTATGATTACTTAGCAGGTCCAGAACAGTGTTCAGTCTAGGAATAATTGTTTTCCAATACCGAGACAAGACCTTGCTGATCGATCTGCCCAATGCCATGAATTATCGGTTTTTTCAGTCCAGCTAATGGGAATAGGTCATGCTCCTGGCCCTGCACGACCATCAGGTACTGTTCTCTCTAATCCTTTTGAATGATCCTTTCCCTGGCCTCACTCATGTGCTGATCAGCCCTCTGCTGAACACTGGAGGGGGCGTCTCAACAAAACTCCAGGCTCTCCCTCTGTTAGCTTTCTCCTCTTTAGTGCACTGTCTAATGAACTCAGCTGTCCTCTCCCCAGACTTTCAGCTCTGTCTCCTCAACCAGGGAAACCTCTGGGCCCCACCTAGTTTCCCTTCCCTGCACCACAGTCTGATGCAGTAAACTGAGACAGTCATAGGGCTCACCACATTTGTCTCCTGTTCACAGGGATCCCTGTCCTTTGTTGCCTGATGTGCAGTGTTTTGCAAACCATTGTTTTTATAATGTTGGTTGTCGTTTCAGGGAGGAGGGTAAACCCGGGTCTGTTACTTCATACCAACCAGAAAAGAAAGACTTGCAATGGAATCTAATGAATCAGCTTGTCTCAAACTTTTGCAGTCTATTCTTCTCATTTTACCAGTCTTATTTTTTCCTAAAATATTAATCCTTTGGATTTTTTTTTCTTTCAAAGCTTCAAGCTCTTTTATGCACCCCTATTATTTATAGAATAAAGTTAGAGCTGCTAAGCATGGTCTATTCTATGCTTTCATGAAGAGGCCCCTTCCTACCTATCCTTCTTCCCTCACCCCTTGCCATTTCCCCATATGTACCATCGGCTCCAACCATATCAAGATATTTATAGTCCTCCTCTCCAGTCTACTAACCAGCACTTACCAGCACCTACCTCCCTGTCTCTGCATACACTTTTTCTTTTCCCTGGAATACTCTTTCTCATCTTCCACCTGAGGAGCTCTTCTTTAACCTAGAAGATCTTTTTATGCATCTGCAAACTTTTGCCAAACCTTCCCATCACCACCAAGTAGAATTGCTCCCCTGCTTTATTGTGCCACATGAACTAAGTATTGTGTTTGCCCTTTTACAGCATTTATCCTACTGTGTTATACATATTTGCTTATGTGTCTGTTTCCACTCATATCTAGTATATTCCATGAGCATAAAGAATAAGGTGACCAGATTTTAACATTGGTAAAGCAGGACACCATTGACATGGGGGGAGGGGGTTCTCGATTAAAAATTTGGTCTATCTCCCGCTGTTCCCTAGCTTGTCGTGCATTCTTTCCGAAAATCAGGACTTTTTTAAAATGCCGTGGGACGGGGGACAAATTGTTAAAAATTGGGACTGTCCCACCAAAAGCGGACGTCTGGTCACCTTAAGAATGTACTTTCTTTACATGCCCCATGTTGAATTTATCTAGCCAATAAATATTTACTGAGTTCTTCACCATGTCCAGGCACAGTTCTGTGTCCTGGAAACAGAGCATTGAACAAGACAGTTTTGTCCTCATGGATTTTATTAATACGTGGAGGTGAAAGAGGCTGTTAGTAAACATAGAAACCTATAGCATGTTTACAGAACAGAAGCACACTAGGACGCTGTTACAGTCATCCAGGGGACAGAGATTTAGCGTGGAACAGAGTGAGGGAGAAGAGGAAGATAACTGAGTCACTTGGACTTGAGACACATTTCTGAGATAGAGTCAATAGCGTTTGTAGATAGGTTTCTTCTGGGTAGGAGGGGAAAAGGGGAAATAAGGGATAATTTTTCTATGACAGGTGCCTGACAAATTAATGTACAAATAAGCACCTAGACAATGGAAAAGTAGTTTTAAACAAAGGAACCTGTGGATTTGAGTCAGAAGCTAATTGGTCAATTTTACCAGCAACATTTGCCTTATACCAGAGAATAGTAACATTGAGCAAAATGGGTGAAGCTGGTTATGTTTCTGAACTCTAGCGGCTCCTTTTGCCTGCATGAAAGCCAAAGGAGACAAACGGAGCTTGTAGCAGTGACAGTAGAGGTTTAATTAAGAAGATGGCACCAAGCCCTGAGACACAGGTGAGCTAGTGCCCAAAAGCCAGAACTCCCTGATGGCATGAGTGTAGGCTACAGATTATGTAGGGCAAAATCACAAGACTGCAGGGGTTAGGAGTTCAGGGTCAAGTTGGGAGCTGATTGATCCGAGGTGAAGTAAGGATAATGAGTCATTTCTTCAGGTCTTGAGGACAGTTCTGAGGTCTTTCCCAGAGTTGCTCTGTCTGGTCTCATGGGAAAGTAGCCAGGGAGTCGTTCCTCCTTAGGGTTCAGGAGCTGAAACAGAACTTAGGTCAGGATGTTCTCTTTAGCCTGCCAGAGGTCTAGCGTCTAGACTGACCATCAGTCAGGGCTGGGCTACTGTTTTCTGCTGCCTCGGGGGTTACTGATTGTCTGGGGGATGAGAGGCAGAGAGAAAGAGATGATTTCTAGAGCTGAGATTCAAAACTAAATTTTATCAAAGTTATATGGAGCCGTGGTTTTAGTCAAAAGGTACAAACTTCCAGTTATAAAATAAATAAGTCCTGGGATGTAATATGCAGCATGGTGAATATACTTCATAGTACTGTGTTGTATATTTGAAAGTTACTAGAAAAGTAGACTTTAAAAGTACTAATTAAAAGAAAAAAAATTGTAACTGTGGAGTGCTGGATATTAACTAGACTTATTGTGAGGATCATTTTGCAATATATATATCTACTGAATCATTATTTTGTACACCTGAGACTAATATAATTTTATATGTCAATTATATATCCAAAATAATAACCAATAGTAATGTTGAGATTATACTCTAGAATTAGACTAATTTGGCTTTACCTTAGTTACTGTGCAGCTTGACTTGGGTTATGTAACTTCTCTAAACCTCAGTTTTGTCATTTGTAGATACTAGAGAATTCTAGTATCTACAGCTGAGTTTTTATTTTTTTAAGAAGCAATTAAGGCAACTCTAAAGGTACTTAGTACAATGCCTAATACATAATACATAATAAGCATTCAATGAATAAGAGTTTATTTTAATATATTACTAGTGAAACAATCAATTGGTTGTTTTATTGTTCTGTATTCAAGAAGACTATCAAGATTAAAATTTTGGTTCATATCTAGTACTTCTCTTAGTAATCAAGTTAGGTAATTCTTGTTGTGATATAGTTTGTGTTCTAGAAAGATCAATGAATATTAATTTTGTATAAATGTATACAAAATTAAACTATCAGAAAAATCTCCCCAACCGAGTGAAAATTCTACAATGATTTAATACTTTCAAGTATCTTTCTAAAGTGGCCCATTTTCAAATATTTCTAATATTGGGGGAATAGCCCATCTGGTGAAATCTTCTGGCTGAAGCAAGGCATTCTCAGCCCTCCTGAGCCTTCCCCAGGGAAAGGTGGGTGGACCCAAATTGAAGATGGTTGTGTCCCCAGCAGGGAAGGAGTAAACAAGGTCTGTCACTAATTCCTATGAAAATCAGGAGCAAATGAAGATGAACACTGGTGAGCCAAATGAGAGAGAAGTGGAGTTTCAGAATAGGATAAAGGAGAAGAGAAAAATCAGGGCCTAGGAAGGGCAGCTACTTTGAAGACATAGCATAGCATTTGAAAGGCGGGGAAGATGTTGGGTGATGGTTGTGTTTACACGTTCTGTGAAAGGGGAGACAGAGAAAGATTATGTACAGGAAGGTAACAATGAGAAGGCAATCCTCAAGAACAGTCATCTGCGGTAGTGTGGTAAGTGTATTATCACAATAACCCTAAATACTAAAGTCTATTATTATCTTCATTTTACAGGGGAAGAACCTGAAACTCAGGGAGGCCAATGAACTTCCCCCAAATCACACAGGCAGGGAGCAACAGAGCAGGACTTTCAATCTGGTTTTTTAATTAGAGCTGTACTGTCTTCCATCTTGCTATACTGCCTCTCTAGTTCTTGCTAATGGGAGGAAAGCAACAGATTCCAAAGAATCTGGGAAGTGGAGTGGGCTGGGGACAGGGGGGAGATGCAAACACAGTGTACTGGCAAAATCTCATATCTGCTGTTCTTGAATAAAAGTCGATGTAATTGAACTCTTTTTGTATTTGATTTTTTTTTTAAGTCTTGCAAAAACTGTAATCTTACACCATGGTAACAAAACATGAATATTCTTGAGTAATTTTATGTAAGAGGTTTTATTTGCCAAAGTCAAACTGCAAGTACCAGTTCAGATAATCATGCAAATCTTGTCAGGATGAGGGTTGCTCAGTGTAATGCTTCCTACTTCTGCTTAAGAATTCGCTTTTACTTTATTAATGAAATATTTTTTTAATGAGATCAATATAATTAGAAAATATCTAAATGCCCAGAGAGTCATGACACTAATTTACATTTTCAATGTTAACTGCTTAAAACCACAATTTTCAGCTAAAGTTTTATCTGTGTATTAAAAGTTATTATTATATAAGAAACTGGACATACGCTGCCATCTACTGTGTTTAGACTGAGGGAAATACATCACTCACATAAACTGGGCTTGAGGAAAGCAAAATAAACATATGAAATATACATTATGGGAAGTCAGTTCAGGGGGAAATATATGCTTGCAATTATATATTTCAAATTGTCTTGGAAGCATTAGAAGGGAGGTGTGTGTGTGTGTGTGTGTGCGCGCGCGCGTGTGTGCGTGCATGCATAATATGACATGAAAAAATTTGTTTTAGAACTTATCATATGTGGAGAAATGGTGAACAAGGAGAGCATGCCCATAGATTATACTCTAGTGGGATGCAGGGACAATCACACCACAGAGAATAACAAATGCTATGTGGGGGAAGTAGCAGGTGCATAGAAAGGGTGAGGAGAGGGAGAGAGAGCAGTAAGAGGAGCCTTTCAGGAGGATGTGACATCTCAGCAAGAACCTGTGAGACAAGTTACTGAGTGAAGGGGTGGGGTGGGTGCCCTGAGCCATTACTTTCTGGCAAGAAGCAATGACTCTGGGAGGGCAGGGATTTTGTCCATTGTGGTTATTGCTTTATCTCTTGCATTAACTTGGGACACAGGCACTTAATAAAATCTGTGGTATAAATGACTTCATAAAGTTGAGATAGGAGCCAGCGTGGCTACAGATGAGAAAGTGAGTAGGGAGTAGGAGTTGGAGTAGGGAGGCTTGGATGGTGAAAGATGAAATTTAAAAGATCCAGATGGGGCTTGGGAACATGTTAAATCCTTTGAACTTTAATATCAGAGTTAATAGAGTTTTGTAGTTGTTGGGTTTTTAACAGGGTTTTTAAATTATTGAGAGATTTTAAGCAGGAGAGTAATTTCAGCAGACTCACATTTTCGAAATTATCCTGGCTATAAAACAGAGACGTTTGGAATACTGCTGGGGAGGAAAGACAGGGACCCTAACTAGGGTTGGAGAGTGGGTGTGGAGAGAGATTGAGGATAAGTTCAAATCCTTCATTTTATTACAAACTGAAAGGAACCTTAGGCAGCTCATCTAGTCTTCTCTACAAAGAATCTGAGGTCAGTGTTAGCTGATTTACTTCTGTAGTGGTTTTCTTTTTCTCCTGCTCTTTCAGTATTCTTACGACCTTCATCCCTTCACACCTGAACAATTAATTTAATTTAATTTTTCTTTTGTCTAGTCAGCAGGGGTCTCCAAACTACGGCCTGCAAGGCCCTCTCATCCGGCCTGTGGAGACCTTTTTATCTGAATAAAATAATATTAAATAAATAATTAAAAACAACATCTATGTTTTGATTCTATTTTATTTGGACCTCAAGTGTGTAGTCGGCCCCCAAACTGCTGTTTGATAGTTAATGTGGCCCGGGCTGAAAAGTTTGGAGATCCCTGGTCTAGTGCATCAGTCCTTTGGTTTGTATCATCTGCTGCTGGAGACAGGGGAGACTGCTCATTAATTTGCTCTGTAGAGCAGATTACAAACGTAGAGAGCTCACAAATGGATCACAAACACTGCTGGACAATGATGGCATGTGAAAAGGAAAAGTGAATTCCAAAAATGGAGATGCAGGAAGGCCTTCCCAGTTATGTATGTTTGAAAACATTTTTCAGCAATTTCAAGCAAAGTTGCAGAAATCAGCCTAGGATGCCACTTTCCAAGGCAGGGTTTTAATTATTTTGTATAATGTATATGTGATTCTGCCAAAATCTAGGAAGAAACCCATAGAAGTCAATAGCAGGGTCCTTAGGCATTGACTGTGAAAAAGGGTTCTTGGTAGTCAAGATAGCAAATGCATTGAAACAGTAACAATTGTCAAATCCAGGTAGAGGGTGTATATGTGCTCATTGTGCTATCTCATTGTTGTTGTTTTTTTCTTGTTGTTGTTTATTTAAACATTTTCATTAGTTATAAAGATTTTTTAAGATTTATTTTATTACTTGAGAAGAGAGAGACAGAGAGAGACAGAGAGAGAGAAGGGAGGAGGGCCCAGGGCAGTCTCCACAGTTGCACATCATTAGTTTTGTCATAGTTTCATTTCACACAGGTGGATATGGGGCCACATAGGGTGGAATTGAACTGGGGGCCACCCACACAGGAAGGGAGAACCCTCGCTGCCATCCTGGCAGTTACCAGCTGACCTGTAGCTCAGCCTGTGGGTCTGCACAGACCAGGGCTGGGACTGGACCCCTAGACCGCAGGTTGCAAGGCAAGCGCTTGACCTTTTGAGCTATCCCGTCATACCCAACATTTTCATAAGATAGAAACAAAAAAATCTAAAAGTCACACCACTCTACATCACAGAAATACTCCTGTTACTATGTTGTTTTAAATAATTTTTGCCTTTTTTCGATGCATAGGTAAGTATTCCTTAAAAAAACAAAAACAACAAAACAAAACAAAACACAGGGGAAGCCAGGATGGCTCAGTGGGTTAAGTGCTCACTTTGCAGCGCCGGGGACCGAGGATTGAATCCCGGCCCCGGCCCATGTGGACCCACATGCTGAACTGGGGGGTGAGACCCCGGCCCAGTTCCTGCCCTGTGCAGCCCTGTGCCCACCCGTGGAATGAAACTATGTGGAAAAACCAATGATGTGCAACTAGGGAGACTGTTCTGGGCCCTCCCCTTTCTGTCTCTGTATCTCTCTCTCTCTCTCTCTCTCTCTGTCAAAAACAATAAAAATAAATCTTTAAAAAAAAACAACACAGAATCAAATGTACATTGGTACCTGTTCATTCATTGTCAAGTAAATTAACAAGTATTTATTTAAGTGTATCATCCACAGGCCAGGTACATAAGTGAATATTAAAAGAACTCTTTGAGTTTTCACTAAATGTACCTAGAGAACACAATGTGCCTAATTTATTACAAAAATACTTTGTAAAAATCACATAAGAGCAGATAGATGGAAACAACTATGAAATTTAGTAACTTCATTGTAATCTAGGGACATTCTCATCATGAAATGTAATTCAGTCAAATTTAATAAAGTTGTTGGCATTTTTTATTTTTGCTGTTCATTCATTTAAGAAATATTTACTGTCTATACTGTTCAGCGCCAGGTGCTATGGCTAGAAGTGTATGACACCAAATGTCTGCCCCTCTGAAGCTTGCTCTAATATAGCATCTTAAACTTATTAGTAGCCTGATTGAAAGGGCAGTGACTAGGGAATTCAGAGAGTGGGTTCCTAATTTACCCACTAGTGGATTCCAGAGGAGCTTCGTGGAGAAAGTGAAGTTTAAATTGAGATTATGAAGGATGCACAGAAGTTAAGACCCGTATAACTCTAGATTGGAATATGGGCTCTGACGTTAAATTGCTTGATATTATACTTAGTGACCTTGGACAAGTTGCTTAAGCTCTCCGTGCCTCCAGGATAATGTTCTGAGGCTTAAATAATAGATATAAGGTGCTTAGATTCAATTCTGGCACATAAGCGCTAAATTTATTGAGATCTTGTGATTGTTGCTGCTATTTAAAGAGTTACAATGTGCTAGGCTTCATGCTGGGGTCACAGCAAGAAACAAGACATACCCTGTACCTGCTCTACCGGTTCCCTACACTTAGTTTATACTAATATGTCTCTCTTCCAAATATAAAACATGTAAAATGTTAATTTCTTTAAAAAATTGATGCCTTTTGTTTCTATTTTTGTCATCTCCACCTGTGCTGAGGCGCTTCTCTGAGGGCTCCCTATGAACTCTGGAAGGATACAATTGTTAGTTAGAAAGGTCTCTACCACCCAGGTGTCAGCACCACACAACCCCAGGCCTGGCTAGGGAAGCCTAGCATCTCTGAAGCCACGCCCCCAGCCAGCGCACCCACAAGCAAGCCCAGCACTGATTGGACAACTCTCCTACATCATCTTATCCAATCGACGCAGAGCTTGTTCATGGCAGCGGCAACAGACAGATACAAGGGCCTTGGTCGTTCTGCGGGGAAAGTAAGACGTCAGGCCATGAACTTGGGGTAAGTTGGGGCGAGAAAGGTGGGCCTCAGGGGATACGGGAGGCTGGTTCGGCCCTTGGAGCCCTTCGCGGAGACCCTTCCAGGCATGCCCCGCCTCGAGGGCCAGTGCGAGGCTCCGTAAGGTAGAGGAGGGAAGGGGGCCGGGTGGTGCATGCCAAGCTCGCCCACTTCGCCACCCAGGACGGCTGAGTGCGGTCCAACGGAAATTGATAAGCTTCCTTAAAACAGGAGATTCTTTTTTCCTTCTTCTTCTTCTTTTTTTTTTAGCTCATCATCTATCCTTAGTGTTGATGTATTTTTTGTTTTCCCAACGTAATCCTTCCATTGTGTCCCAGGGAAGCCAAAATAGTGGTTACCCCTGCTTGAACACCGTCCCCGGGGCCCTTGCTTTTCCACTTTATAACTCGAATTAAAGTTCATGACCTCCTTTCTGCTCCCTTATTTAGCTCAGGGTGGAGAGGAGAGGAGATAGACGGTGAGGACAGACGGGGAGAGCTAAAACTTGGCGCCATCACGCCATCCCGGGTAGCAGTCCTGGCCCAGGTGGCTGGTTCTTTGCGACGGTGTCTTTGGAGTTTTTGCAGGTTGCCGGAGCGCCTATAGGAGCCGGTCGTGCGAGGAACTGAGGGTCCTCAGGGAATCCTTGTATCAGCGGTGCCTGGCACCTACTAGGCCCTCATTGAGTAGTGGCCGGGATTCGATCCTCGGTCCTCGGGGCTTCAAAGCGAGCGCTTAACCCGCTGAGGCATCCCAGCTTCCCCAGAATATATCTACTTTAAAGGTTCAAAAGAGCATTTCTGGCTATTTAAAATGTTGCTGATTCTTTTTTTAAAGATTTATTGTTTTTGACAGAGAGAGAGATAGAGATACAATCAGAGACAGAGAGAAGGGGGAGGGCCCCGAACAGTGTCCATAATTGCACATCATCGGTTTTCCCACATAGTTTCATTCCACAGGTGAGCGGGGCTGCACAGGGCAGGAACTGGGCTGGGGTCTTGCCCCGGTGAGAACCGAATTGGGGGCACTCCCCAGCTCAGCATATGGGTCCTCACGGGGATTCTATCCTCGGTCCCCAGGGCTGCAAAGTGAGCACCTAACTCACTGAGCCATCTTGGCTTCCCCATTGCTGATTCTTAAAATTACAACTTTCTTTTATTTCGCAGAGACGGTTTAAAGCTTGAAACTGAATTATTGGATGGAAAAACCAAGCTAATATTGTCTCCATATGGTATGCTGTATTACTGGAATCTAAAATGTTAACTTATAAAATTCCTACCTAAATTTTATACTTGTTCAACAGACTTTTTGCTTGTAATAGAGTGATAATTAAATGGTACTTCGAAAAAAAGATGTTTTCTCTGACTTTCTCAAATATATTTTTAGTCAAGTAGATTACATCATTGCTTACCACTATCAGTATTCATTCATAAAATTTAATGTTATTTCATGTTATATATCTCTTCAGTATATTTGCGTGTAGCATATATCCTTATTACTAATCAGTAATCTAGGTGAAACATGGAATTATGTTTTATGCATATAAATAATGTACTGTTTGAGAAAATTAAAATTATAGTAAAAGTCACTTTTAGTATTAGTTTTAAAACTTGGTGTATACTTTGGTAGTCTTCTCATTCACATTTTCTTTTTCCCTGATCTGTTTATAGTTTTACCTTGAAAAATAAACATGAAGTCAAAATACTTTAACCACATTTAAAAAAAACACTCAGACCCTCAAGTTAATGCTTTTGGGTTTAATATTTTTAATTAATATCTTCTTAAAACAATGCTAATTAAAATTTTCTTTTGTGACTGCATTAGTATGTTTTCAGTTGATAGTTTAGTAATATTTTTTTCTTTTGTAGAACATAAATCAAAAATTTCTATGAAGGTAAGCCAAATGACTTTGACCTGATCTGTTTTCAAATGTATAATGTGATTTGGAAATAATTCGTGTCAAAATATTATAAGGGGATGATGGTAAGAAGTTATTGTTTCCTCGTTTTCAGGCCGGACCTTTCACAGAAATGGAATTATAATTTTTCTGTTGAAAAAAACCTTTTAGAACTCTTTTTTCTAGATCACTGTTGTCTAATAAAGCTTTTGCCATGATGGAAATGTTCTAAAAGCAGTGCTGTCCAATATGGTAGCCTGCCACTAGCCATAGTGGTGAGTGCTACTTGATGGAAGTGTTGCCTAGGCAGATGGAACCTGAATTTAGGGGAGAACCATCCTGGAGACACGGGCTTGGGAATTGTCAGCATATGGGTAATAGAGTTACAAGAGTAAATGAAATTACCAAGTGAATTGAAGAATTTAAAGAGATCCTAGGACTGAGCCCTAGGCATTCTAACTTTAAGAGGTCTGGGTAAAAAGAAGTAGCCAGTAAATACTGAGCAGGAACAGAAATAAGACCCAGGAATGTGGAGTCCTGGAGTTGAAGTAGAGAAAGTGCTTCTGAATGGAAGGAATAATCAGTTATGTCAGATACTTCTATTATGTCTAGGAAGATAAGGATCTGAGAATCAGTCATTGAATTTAGCAATGTAGAAATTATTAGTGACCTTGATGAGCAGTTTTGGTGGGGTGGTATGGGTGAAAGCTTGGTTGGAATGGAATTATAGGAGATGAGAGGAGAAGGTAGGGTCACGTATTTTTTAAGGTGGTAAAAAGATGTGAACCAGCCCAAAATAAATAGTGACAATTCGGGAGAAAGCAAAGGATTGCTAGAGATCCTTGAGAAAGAGGGCTATGGGAATGTCTATGAATTAATAGGACAAGTAGTTTGAGTACAGATGCTGGTACAAATTTGGTAGTAGAAACTTGAAGTTCTTTTCTAAATGCTTTTCTATAAGATTTTCAGTGAAATATTAATCGAGGTCTTCAGCTGGAATGAGTATGAAAGAGAAAGTGTTAGATGTTTTGGGAAACAAGAGAAAGTTGAAATTGTTGCTAAAAGAGTGAGAGTAAATGAACTTGGGAAATATGTGACTGCCAGTTAGCATGAGCTCATTTTTTGTTCTTGGGTATATATTTAAGAAGAAATCAGATATTGTGACTGTGTTTTTCTTCTTGGATGTAGGTGAATTAGGTGAAAAGTTAGATTTTACCAGGATTGGGATTTGCCAAGGATACATAGAATGGAAGACGGTGACGATTTTGGTTAATTATAGAATTTAAAATTGGTAAGGAGGGAAGCGTGGACAAGAAAAAGGTGGTAGGATCAACAAATCATAGATCCCAGCAGAGTTAAAGAATTCTTGGTATTGAGATATATGAGAAAGTTCAGCTGGAAAAATTAGGAGGTGTGGTGGTCATTGTGCAGTGCTTGAAATTGAGATTATGAAGGGATTACAGTAATGGGTAATTACAGAGTCAGTGTAAGATATGTCTATGGGCATGAGTAACTGAAGTAGCATGGTGGTGGACAAGTGTATAGGAGCAGAGTTCAAGGAAATGAGAGACCAGGGTATTGGAAGAATGATCTATGTGGGTATGAAAACATCAATAATTAAGACAGTTGTGTTAGGGAGAGGGATGATGACCCACACACTAATAGTCAAGAAGTCAAGAAACAAAGACTAGTAACCTATGAGTCTATAGATGCCTTTAAAGAAAAGAGGTGGGTAGAGTAGTCATGAGATTCAATGCTGGAGTAGAAAGGATAGGTCATATAACGAGTAGAGTAAAAGTTCTGTATTCTTTATTATCCTCAATAAAATAATTTCCAGTTGTTGATGAAGCTTTTAAATGAAGACTTGCAAAGGTTAAATATTAGTTTCTTATGTACATATTAGCAAAATGGCAAAAAATTTAGAGGCCTGATTATATATCACAAATTATATAAACATAATTGTTGATTCTTCATGGGCTGTTATAAAGAATAAATTGTTGGTGTTTTAACAGATGGGAAATAAGACCAAGATTGCAAAATGTCCATCAAGAACAAAACAAACTGGGTACATTCTAAAATCAACACAAAATACTTGTATCAAGAGTGAAACACTTTCACAAAAGAAGAGAATTGGTTCAGAAACTTCACTGACAAAAGGTGAAGGTGAAAAAAATTTTATGACTTTTTCACCCACTAAGGATTTATGCAAGCAGTATGCAGATCAAGACTGTCTTCATATCCAGAAAGAGATTTCACCTGCAACCTGTAATATACAGAAGACTAGAAACACCATTAATACATCTGTAGTAGCTAAACAGAAGCCTTGCAAAAAATACATCACAGGTGGAAATATGAATAATTTGGTGTGTCTAACACAAGACCAACTACAACAGATTTTAATGACTATAAACCAAGGAAATAGATCTATTTCCCTGACTGAGAATGGAAAGGAGGAGGAAACAAGTAAGAACTTTCTAGTTTTAACTCATTTTTTAAAATATACTTGTAAAGTGTTTTAGAATTTCAGGTGCATTGGATTTTATGTAACTGCATCTTAAATTCTATTTTAATATGTAACAGTTTTTAAAACTATTCTTTTAAAGAACATTCCTATGTCATATTTTGAGGTTGATGCTCAGAATATTATGTGTATTATATCCTTAAGAGACCTAGTTCCTGTGGACCCTAGAAATGATGTTAGTACAAAACATTCTTATACTTATTTTAGAATGTAGGAGGCTTTACTTTCATTAAGAATAATTATGTAAAATGTCCTTTAAAAATTATGATAGTATTTGTAGTGAAAATTGAGAGAACCTTACTATGAAGATTTGACTTGAGAGTTGCTGAAAACGTTGATTTTTCAAATGGCCTCCACATTTTGCTTTTCCTGACTGTCAATCCATGCTAAGGACTGGCAGCACTATCTTTTTATCCAATATAAAACATCAACTTGGAAGGCGTACTAGAGAGCTACATGCCTTCTGTTTCACTAGTTGTAACTGTATTATATTTTTAAAAGCTGCCTTTTTTCATCTTTGAGCTATGGAATTGGTGAATATAAGTAGAAATACTAAAATTTTGTTAGGCAATTGTGAACTAAATTAAAATGAACAGTCACCAGGAAGAGGCCCCACACCGTTTTGGGGACTAGGTAGCTCCCATAGTGCTGCTGAGTTATTACCTTCTCTTGGTCTAGATTAGTCTTTGTAAAATGAGGCAACTATACTTTGTCTTTAAGGCTGGAACTCTAGCTCAGAGAACAAAAAATAAAATCTTGTTAGGGATAATAAGAGAGAATATCAAAGTTAAAAGCAGATTGCCTAATCATATAATGACCTGCATATTAGATATGCTTTCTCTTCAGTAGGAGAACTAGCACATAAAGTAGCAAATTAGAATAATTTCTGAGCTAAGCGTATGAATCCTGTAGATATTATAGCTGGTAGGCATAGAGACAACAGTCCATGATAAAGTTTTTCACTGATTTCCTAATTAAATGACAAAATAAGGACAAGATAATGAGTTTTTTTGTTAAACTAGTCCCATTTATTCTCAAAGTTGTGTTTTCATTTATATTGTTTGTTAAAGTGTTGTTGGCAGGAGTAAATGGAGGTGTGGTGGGTTTTTTGTTTGTTTGGCTTTTTTTTTTTAGTTGCTTATTTGTTATTTGATATAGGAATTTGTATGGCTAGGGCCATACCTCTGGACATCTAGCCTCTGTAGTTCAGTTTTCTATCTATCTATCTATCTATCTATCTATCTATCTATCTATCTATCTATCTATCTATCTTTTTAAATTTATTGAGGTGACTTGGTTAGTAAAATTACATATGTTCCAGGTATACAATTCTACCATACATTGTCTATGTGTGTTGCATCATGAGCTTACCACCCAGAATCAGTTTGGGTTTTTTTTACATCCCCATAAACTTGAAACCCCCTCCCTCAATTTCCTTTTTTGACAAAAAGGGGATCATAATACTGCAAGGATTGCTGTAAGAGGTAATTAATTAAAATATAAGGCAGTGTTTTTAAAACTATATAGCAGTATACCAAAATAAGATAATATACTACATATATGTTTAGTGTTGATTTTAAAGCATTCATTTTACCTCCTAGGTCAAAACAGTCTACATGTAAGTCCTAATCAGCCAAAGGACAAGAACATTATGGGAACACTCCAAAATACTGAGGCTGTTTCATATGTCCAGGATGAAAATAAATCTGTTTTAAATAAAAATCAAGAGGCATCTAAGCAGTATGAGCAGAAAATTGCCATGTATGTAATTCATATTTGTTATTGTTGGTTCATATTGCGAATATGGTTTTACTTTACCTTGATTTTTCATGTGAAATATTTACCCAGAAGATTAAGAGCTAATTAATAAAAAATTTATTACTTAATATTTATGGAGTTGTGTAGAAACGTATAATAAGTGTTCTGTTATTTTTTGTGTTTTATCTTAGAGAGAATGTATGGAAACCGGCTGACATATTCAGTACTCTGGGGGAAAGAGAACATGATAGAAGATTGTTGGAAGCAAAAAAAGCCCAGTGGAGGAAGGAGCTTGGTAGGTAATTATTACACATTTTATTCTAGTTTTGTTGGCTTATGGAATATATACTGAGGATAAAATGTATCTTTCAGTATGATATTATCTAATGTCTTACAACATTTGCCAACTAGAATTCTGTGCAAATGCTTAAGATTTGTGTTTTCACATTCCCTTAGGTTATATCTTTTTATTTGGACCTCTGTAGTATGCACCAGAAGACAGAGATGGTCATTAATATTAGTATCATTTTGAAACTCCTAGAGCTCATGCACAAATTCCTAAAGTTTCCTTATTTCCTGAGAATGCATTATCATATTTTTCCATTACGGAAATCCTATGGGTTTAAAGATGGTTTTATTTAAAAATAATTGAGTTCACTTTTAAAAATAAAATGTTCTAATGAATTGTCAATGCTATCAATTAGTATATCCATACAAAAAAAAGCACACTTATTGCTTCTTGTCGGCCTGTAGACCATATAATGGAAAAATTTATAATTTTTTGTTAGGGTCTTAAAATATTGATAATAACTAAGAAACTTCCATCACTTCTTGGACTAGACTTAGGGTCCAGAGTTTAGAAAAATATATGAAGTAACAGTTGTACTTCTTAGGAATAGTAGTATGAAGAGCATGGTGATGGACTCTGCTCTCCACTCAACTGGGAAATCCTGTGATGCAGTCATAACCCTGGTGGGATAGGTGATCTAGAAAAAGAGATAAGCAGAAGAGACAGGGAATGAATTGACGTTGCAAGTGAAGGTAACAGGAGAATGCAATGTTAGATGGTCTGGAGATCTGATATGTTTATATCATAATTTCAGCTTTAAGTATTTTCTTTCATCATAAATTTACCTTATCAGAATACAATACGAAACTTCCGAAGTAAGATGGAACTACTTGGAAATGACTGAAGCGTTTTATTGTTTAATTATTCTTTTAAAAAACAATTTACTTTCTTTTACTTGATACTGTTAGAAAAATACATCTTTTTTTGTTAAAGTTATACTTTCATTAATTTTCTTTACATTTAAATTTACATATCTCAATTTTAAGAACTGTTGATGATTTGGAGCCTAATTTTTTTTATATTGGTCTATTTTCCACAGTTATGAATAAGAATGATTGATGTTCATTAAATATTTACTGTGTGCCAGGCCCTATGCTGAAATAGGTACTGTTACTACTCTTGTATTATAGCAGAACAAACAGGTTTAGGGAAGTGAGCAGCAGTTTGTCCGCAGTCACATAGCTGGGAAGTATTTGAATTTGGATTTGACCTCCCCCTTCCCCGGTTCTTTGAATCTAGAATTCTAACTTTTAAGCCTATTTGTAATACCTGAATGACCATTACAGGAATGTAGTACCTCAGAATAATTAGCATAATATAAAATATGTTGCCTTAAAACTTGTTCTCTATTGATAATTGAAATATAATGTATTTTCACATCCATGTGTGCTGTACTTAAATTTGGTCCTGATTATATGTTTTCTTCTATTCCATAGTCCCTAAAATCCTGTGTTGTGAGTTAAGCTCCCTAAAAAAGTTTTGATCTGTGTAGGAACCTGCACTCTTTAAGGTCATGATTTGTTTACATGATTTTTTTTACAGTTTTTGTACATTTTTTAAAAAAGGACATTATTTACAGATGAACAAGTTGCTTTAAAGAGGAAAGAAAAAGAAGCTTCAGAAAAATGGAATAATCCTTGGAAAAAATCTGAAAGTGATAAGATAGTATGGGAACATCTTCAAATTGTTGATCAATCTAAGGTAAGAGTATCATCAAGAATTTATGGAATAAAAAATATCTTTTTTTTCTTAAGATTTATTTTTTTTAATTGTTTTTGACAGAGAGAGACAGAAGAGGGAGGGTCCAGAGCAGTCTCCATAGTTGCATGTCATTAGTTTACATATTTTCATTCCAAAGGTGGGCACGGGGCTGCTCAGGGCAGGAACTGGGCCAGGGGCCTCCCATGTGGGAGGCATACCCCAGTGAGAACCAAACTGGGGCACACACACCGCAGTGCAGCATATGAGTCCGCATGGGTCAGAGCCGGGATTCGGTCGTTGTATCCCGGGGCTACTTCAAAATGAGCTCTCAACCCTCTGAGCCATCCCGGCATCCCCTAGAATATAAGATATCTTAATTGAAAAATTTTAATGCTAACCTATGTTCGTATCTCAAAGTTTATTTTCTTAAAAACTTTTCATATGCTATTTGAAAACAATGTTATTTTGTATTTAATTATGACCTCAACTAATCTCTGTTTGCATTCTGTAAATTTTCTTACTGTGTTAGTATGTGAGTATAGAAGCCCAGGTACCTCCTTTGGACTCCTATAAAAAAATTTCTGCAATTTTTAAAAAAATTTATTTTTATTTTATTGTTTGAGAGAAGTTGAGAGCAAGAAAGAAAAGGGGGGAGAGCCAGAGTGTTCTCTATAGTTGTAGTTGTACATTAGTTGTAGCATGGTTTCATTCCACACAGGTGGATGTGGGGCCACGTGGGGGATGGGAACCTTTGCCACCAAGCCGTTCTGGTGCCACTTGCACTGCAGTTCAGCATATGGGGTTTGCATGGGCTGGTGCCGGTGCTACTATCCACCACAAGGTTATCAAATGAAACAGAAGTATGCATCAGGTGTCCCTTAGGTTCATGCTTTGGTAACCTTTAAATTTTGCCTATGTTTAATATTAGAGAAAGAAAAAGTGTCCTTGTTTTTGTGTTTGCTTTTAGACTTCTGCTAATGTTTCTAGCATTCTGTCACAGTCTCCCAGCCAGGTAACGATGGTCCAGGCTGATGGCCTCTCACTATCTAGAGCTAGTCAGATTTTAGAGGTAAGTCTGAAGTGTCATTACTTTGAATATAAATGCCCTTTAGTACTTGATCACGGTATAACCCATTTTCCTTGAAGGAGTGAATCTAAGTACTCTTTTTAAAAAAAATTACCAGTTAATTTTTTAAAAAGATTTATTTTTTAAAGATTTATTTTATTGTTTTTTGACAGAGAGAGAGAGAGAGAGAGAAAGAAAGAGAGATATACAGAGACAGAGAGAAGGGGGAGGACCCAGAGCAGTCTCCATAGTTGTACGTCATTAGTTTTCAACATAGTTTCATTCCACACAGGTGGGCGCAGGGCCACGCAAGGTGGGAACGAGGCTGGGGGCCTCCTGCATGGAAGGCACACCTCCTCAAGCCAAAGCTGAACAGGACACCTCCCTCATGGGAAGCACACCATAGTTCTGCATATGGGTCCACACGGGCCAGGGATGGGACTCAGTCCTTGGACCCTGAGACTGCAAAGAGAACACTCAACCTGCTGAGCCAACCCAGCATCCCCCAGTTAATTTTTAATGAGTGCATTATGCTCATTGAACCTAAAAACGTTATTTAACTATTTCTTTTTTACACACATAATTCCTTCTACCTAGTCTATATTTACAGTTTAGCAAATGTATTCTGAAAATAATACAGTAACCTAAAGGGCTGATTTTGATGGTAGACATTTTCATTCAATACTGATAGATTTCCTAGAGAGCCCCTCCAAGTTAGATTGTTTGCAGGGATGTTTGTTCTGATCCATATAAGGCTGACTTGCCTGCATCAAACAGTTTTGTAGTCTGTTGGTAATTTTATATTAATGAAAGGAATGAAATCTGAATTGTATGTTTTTCATGTTCCCAAAACATTTTGATTGTTAAAAGGCAATAAATTAGGAGGGGCATGGGGGAGTGGAGAGTGAGGGCTTGAATACATGGTGATGGAAGGAGAACTGACTGGGTTGGTGAACACACAATGCAACACAGGCGATGTTCTGTAGAATTGTACACCTGGAACCTATGTAATTTTACTAATAAATGTGACCCCAAAAATTAAAACAAAAATTAAAAAAAAAACAACAAAAAACTATCTCAGGGCATAAATTTTGATATATATGTCATTTTGGAAAACCCTATTTCTAGGTGTTAGAGTATGTAAAGTTTAGAAATTGATGCATGTACATATTACTAAAAATTACACTAAACTTCATGAAGTTGGTCAGAATCCTTTAGGCTTATTTACTTTTCAACATTAGGATTGAAGAATTTTTAATACTAAAAATATTAAGTATTCTCAATTACCAACATTTAGATGAGAATGTTAGTATATTGTTTATTATGGCTTAATTTGCACAGTTTTTTAGGTCATATTTTATCTGGGAGTAACCCATACTATGGTCATTAATACAAATAAAGAATTAACTATTTGAGGTGACTTTATTCCTAAATAGCCATTTGCATATATATTTTTAATGAAAGCATATGTCCTTTATAATTAAAAAATAAAAAGTCTCTTGGGATATCCTGTTTTTTCTAACCTTGTATCCTGAGACCACCCACCACCCACATGAATACCTTTTCTGCCTGGTGAGTGGACAGGAAAGATAGGTGGGCAGTATCTAGAATGAGGTGGCTCTTGGTGTATGGACTGGCAAAGAGGGCTATCCTGAGCCATGGCAAAGTCATAGCCAAACCTGAATTTTAAAGATTTATTTTATTGATTTTTGACAGAGAGAAACAGACAGAGAGAGACAGAGAGAAGGGGGAGGGCCCAGAGCAGTCTTCATAGTTGACAGCATTAGTTTTCCATACAGTTTCACTCCACAGGCGGGCACAGGGCTGCGCAGGGCAGGAACTGGGCCAGGAGCCTCCCACATAGGTCCCGGCAAGAACTGAACTGGGGGCACTCCCCAGTTCAGCATGTGGGTCCGCGTGGGCCAGGGCCGGGATTCGATCTTCGGTCCTCGGGGCTTCAAAGCGAGCGCTTTACCTGCTGAGCCATCCCAGCTTTCCCCAAACCTGAATTTTAAATGACTGCTTTTAAGGGGAGAATTAAACAGAACGAGGCATCTGTAATTGGCTATTTGAAAAACCCTGTACTTTCAGTTCTGATCTAGCAGCTGACATTGATACAGCATTTGTGTTAGGAGTATTACTTATTTCCTAACATAGAGTAAGTTGATGGTAGCCAAAGAATTACATTAGGACTCTGTAATATCAGTATCTGTTTGTGGGGAAGGTTATAGTGAGTACCTATGAAAATAAATTTTCACTTAAGGCTGTCACTTGAGAATAGGCTCAAAATGCATGTTTAGAAAAGGAGTTTTCTAAACTCTCAGGTCAGTAATATGAGGGAGATAAATTGAATACCGGTAAGTATGAGTGAGCCCAGAGAAAGCGGGTTCTTTTCTTAATGGTATGGAGGTGCTAGGCCATGACCAAAACACGTTTATACAGTGTGTCCTATGTTATACACATATTTATCTGTTTTACTCAGTTTAAACTAAATGAGCTTAGTAACAAAAAGGAGATTCCATTCTACCTACCATCTCCGCTCCTCATCCTGCTAATATTTAAACTTTTATACCTCTAGTCTAACTGAATGCTCATTGGTGGAAAAGAAAATAAGAGTAAAGTGTATTCTAATCAAAGTGAAATGAATTATTTCAAGCAAGTGAGTGATAGTGGCTTTATTGGACATGCTTGAGTAAGAAATTGACTGAATTGAGAGAATTATTAAATTTACCACAAGGTTGTAAAACGTGTATAAAATATTTTGTGAGAAATTTTAGGAATTTTCAAAGATAATTTTCACTTGTGCTGAATAATTTGCAACTCCACTAAAATTTGAAACCAAATCTGGTTACATCAGACTCAATCCATTTCCCATTTGCCCTGAGAATACTCGCTGGTGGCGCTTGTGGCTGCAGCATTTACTTAGTTAACTCACAGATTACAGTGCTAACTTTACACCCAGTTTGCCATGAATTACCTCGGTTTTATTACTTTTGCATGCTCTAGGACAGGGGTGGGCAATTGTTTTGGCTCAGGCCGCTTTGTGGAAATGAAGGTTATCGGAGGGCCACACCTTTTTAAATGATTGCATTTATTAGTTAACTTTGCATTTCAGAAAAGATATAAATTGTATCATAAAAATCAATAAATATAAATTAATGATTGGCAGTTTTACTCAATTGTACTAATTTCATATCATCTATAACTGCAAACATATTTAATTTTAGAATCAATTTAATGAGACAAATGTACCCTATCACACTTTTCTACAATTTTTTTGAAATCAGGAGTAAGATTGCTTGTTGAAATTCTCATCACAGCCTGCAAGTTAATGTCTGTCAAAGAGCATCTATATTTACTCTTGTTGATCTTCAAGCAAGAAAAACTTTGCTCACAAATATATGTAGATCCAAATATAGAGAACATTTTCCCAGCAAATTTCTTCATACATGGAAATTTTTCAGCAAAGATTTGTAAAAGTCAACTAATGTTACAGCATTAAATATTTCTTTCACAGTGTGATCTGACTGCATGTCAATAAATTCAAGCTGCAGCTCTTCAGGTGCTATATCAATATCAGCAGTGATGGGATAAGAGAGCAAATTGAATTTAGGCTCTATTTTCTTGAAGTCCTGAAATCTTGTGACCTCGTCCTCCAAACTCTGCAGATGATCCCTAATCTTAGCAGAAACACTTTCAGGCACTTTCTGTTTTCCTAATAAAGGGAAATGACAAAAATTGCCTTCACTTGAAAAAAAACCTAGTTTTACTTATTGAAATGCGGATACACCACCAGCGTACTCTAAAAAGAGGGAGCTTTACTTACAGTCAAAAGTTGCAGTCATTTACATCTAATGGTAATACAAGTTATCATAAGCTAACGCCTAATCAAAAAATGTTATGGAACACAGCAGCTTGCCCTTGGCTTCTTATAGACTTGGCTCAGTGCCAAGGCTCCTACCCCCACTCAGCCACGTGGAGGTGTCTATTATTGGAAGCACTGAAGTTAGAAATTTATAGATTTATTGTTGCAAAGACAAAATTGAAATTAACCAGATCAACCAGAAAAGCGCGTATACACACTTCGCATGCGTATTTACGTGGCCTTCCTAGTGGAAAATATGAGACGAATCTTCGGTCTTGCACAGGAAGGAAATCTCAATTCAAGGTGGATTTTTTCTGATGTCTTGGCGGGCCGCAAAAAAACCTGTAGCGGCCGCAGTTTGCCCACCCCTGCTCTAGGATATCAATAGTCTTTGGAAACATGACATCATTCTGTTTTTAGTATTTTTTCTGTTTTTAGTAGTGATTCCTGATCTCTGAGAATGTAATTCCTGATTTCTGAGAATGTCAAATCCTAGAAAATGTAATATTCCTATGCATAAAAAAAAATTACTATACACTGATCATCATACACATTTCTGTTACATTAGGATTAGAGAAAATTTCTGTTTAGAAATAACTCCATGAGCAGTTTTTATAAATATTTTGTTTTTACATTGAAAACCAGTCTACTTTGCTTCATCCTCAAAGAGCATGTTTATGTAAAATTAAATAAAGGCAGCAGAGAGCTGCACTTTATTTTTCTAAACCAGAAGTGAGTTAAGAAACAGATTACAGAATTTTAAGATGATAGAATGCTATTGTTGAGAATTTCTTGCACAGATTTGTTTTCCATTTTGACCTCTAAAATAACATTTCTAGAGATTGAATTGTTAAATCACTTACCTGAAGATAATGCTCCTTCTGAAGTGATTCTTTTAGACTTAAATAAATACGATATTTTAAAAATATATTTAAAATATGTAGGGGCATCTGAGATACTAAGACTTTTCCTTTTTACATATTTCCTTTGATCAGAGCTATTGGTTGTAAACTATAAGCTTTGCCATTGTTTCTGGTAAAAACAAGGCCAGAAAGTAACACTTTGAGGTATATTGCCATTGTGTCCTGTCAAACTGTTTTTAAAATTATGTTTGTTAATTAGCTGTTGCATTTCAGGACAATTTGAGTAGAGTGCATTTTTTTTTCTTTATTTAGAGCATACTAAACTCTCAATTTAAAGCAATAACAAATTTTTATGATGTATTTAATTTTTTTATTAGAATTCAAGTACTTAATTTGAACACAAATACAATTTTATTAATTGATACGTCATAGATTGCAAAAAGGCTGTAGCAGCAGGAAAAAGAAAGAAGGGTATCCTAGAAAGAGACACAATTCAGTAGAGAAAGTCTTTGGTCTCTCATATCCTCCTGGCTCTTGGTCCAAAGGCAGTATTATTTGTATTCTGAAGCCAAATTTAAAACAGCATTCATGTATTTTAAATTATCAGTATAACTTCTTTCAAAGTCCAAATGATGCTATATTAGGATAAAATTTTGTAAATCTTACTGTTTTAGAGAAAGAATTACTCTATTTTTTTCATAGAAAATTTCCTTTCCTTAAATTTATCTTGTTGTATTCTTTTAGTATATGTTACAAGTATGATTCTGCAAATCAGAATATACCTGCTTAATTCTTCTATACTCAGATTTTTTGTTTAAAATGATTGCTCCTCTTAGAGACAAATGCTTTACCGAATTAAATTTGTGTAAATTCTTTGACAAGATTTTAAAATACAAAGTGATTAGAAAAAGAGCTGAACTTCAGATAGTATTGATGATTGTTATTTAGGAAGCAGTATTGCCAGAGCAACCTTTAAGTACTGTCAAACAAGAGCAGCAGAGAAAATGGATTGAAGAGTTGAACAAGCAAATAGAAGATGACCGGCAAAGAAAAATAGAAGAAAAAATTATATCTTCAAAGGTAGCTTATGAAATTTTATGGATGTAAAAGGAAAAATAATTTCAAAGCTTTTAATCTTAAACTTAAAAGTATCCTGAAACTATTTGACAAGACTAGAATATTCCAATATTCCACATTAGCTCTTGTGAACCTTTCATTGAATGTGTTTAGTGATTTTGCATAGCTTCTTGTAACTTTTTAGAAATTTCCAAATTCTTTAAATTTCTCCTCTGTTTTCCAAGCTAGCTATCTAAATGTATATGGAATCAATACAGAATGCAGTTTTGTTCATTTTTATGATGCTTATGACTTAGTATGGTGACTTAGACATCATGTTTGATTGTCATTTAGGATTTTACATGTGAGAGCAATTGGAACAATTCTTAGCAATTCTTATTTGCCATGATTAGGGTGAGGAACATGACAGATGGGCAATGCATTTTGATTCATTGAAGAGCTATCCTCGATCTCAGTCTCAACTGTCCTCTCGGTCAACGCACAAACAACCAGAGTACTTTTGTGTCTCTCCGGACACTCAGGAGCTGCTGGCTGATATCAGCAGTGTTTACACACCTACTGGGAGCCAGGTTGAACCTTCAGATGAGGAGCATATAGCAAAACCTGGTGGAGATATGGCTATGGGAAGCAGTCAAAAAACAAAGTAAGTTCCTTCTTCAGTATTTATTGATGTTTAAAGTTTGTGTGCTCTATTAGGATTGTTACCATATTTATATCTTTTTTTTTTTATTTGATAGAGATTTTATTGAGTCTGTAAATCCATATCATATCTTAATTGGTTTCTAAAATAGAAATGATTAGTAGATATATCCCAAACAAAAATGATTTAGCATTTGTTAAACCCATATTTTAGGGCTTTTAAATAGCTAATGTATCTGTCTTGTCAGCTTTCTCCGTTCTATGACTGCTCTTCTGGACCCAGCTCAGATTGAGGAACGAGACAGGCGACGACAAAAACAGCTAGAGCATCAGGTATGCATTGTAAAGTACGTTCTTTGTCTTAATAAGTAATACGCATGGCCAGTAGATGCCTAAGTAAATGTACCGGTATATTAAAATTCCAATATAAATTTATATAGTATAGGCCCTGTCTAATCCCTTGATGAGTCTGATCCCTACACCAAGTGGCATTATATTAGAATTGCACTCATGCTGAGAACCAGACAGTATCACATAATATAGCCACCTGCCTTCCAGAAGAGAAGGTCTTTAATATATAGGTTGTGTATATCAAATGGCACTAAATCTTAAGTTAGTATTGGATATTGCTTCATTAGTTTAGTTCTCCTGAATTCTGTTCAGGTTGAGAATTAGTTCTTTGAAAGGGAACACTATAATGGGTTAAAGTAGAATTACAATTAAGAAATTTACAAGATAATATAAGAAATGAAACTAAGATTACTGTTCTCTGCTAATTTTAGTTTAATACCAAAGAGACTTAAATATCTGAATTATTCTTTAAAATTTCTAATACACGAATTTGGCTTAGTTAACTCTTTTACTGCCAGCCCAGATCCGTTGGGGTGTGCGAAGACTGCCAAGACCATTTTTAGGAATTTTGCAATATTCCAGATTTTGAATTATTTCTAGTCCTTAATTTTATTTAATACATCTAGTTTTTTTCCCAAAGGTGAAGGTATATTTGGGGCTTAGAATCATTGAAGAATTATGTGGGTTGACTTTAACCGAGTCAAAAGCCCTTACTTTTGCCGCATATAACCAAGTAAAAAAGTCAGCTGATATATCAGCCCGTGGCAGTTTTCGCACAACCAGCGAGGGCTGATAGATATATCAGCCCGCTGGCAGTAAAAGGGTTAATAATGTTACTCTTAATCATATAAGTGAACAGACATTTATAGAGCGCCTGTTTCTTACCAGACACTATGTTAAGCACCGCGATTTTTTTCTTCAGTTATTTTCTATTAGTTTTCCTAATAGCCCTCTGGGGGTTAAAGAAAAAGCATGTAGAACTCGACAAGTGGGAGATAGGAGAAGTATATGGGACATTTTACATTTTAACTTTATTCATATGTGCAGTACTTCTATGTTCTGATAAACTTATTTTAGGAACACCAAATGCAATTTGGGATTTTTTATTTGTGACAATGATTTATGTGATTGCTTATGAGTAGAAAGCCATCACTGCTCAGGTAGAAGAGAAACGCAGGAAGAAGCAGTTGGAAGACCAGCAAAGAAAGAAGGAAGAGCAAGAAGAGGAGCTTCGCTTAGCCCGGGAACGAGAAGAGGTGCAGAAACAGTATGAGGAAGACATGCTTAGGCAAAAACAAAAGGAAGTAGGTATATTAATTCTAACTGTAATGTTTAGAGTAAACACGGATGTGTTTTTAAAGGAAAAATAACCAAAAATTGAGCATTTGCGTGTATTTTGAAATTGTGAAGCTGTATGTGGAAACATTACAGCTGTGCATGAAGAAGGTTATGAAAGTTAAAGGTGAAGCTGGAGAAGGTTTTATTATTTCAGATGATTAGTTCAGAAATGCTAGATTGCTTGGGTTATTATTTTTTTTCTCTAAGAGGGAAGTTAAGATGAATTATATCTCAAAACAAATGTTATCCATGAGTTTGATTTTTAAATGTTTTCTATACACTGATTATTATACAGTGTTCCCTCGCCACTTCACGCTTCATGGTTTGCGGCTTCAGTGCTTCGCGGGTTTTTCCAAAATAGTCATCAAAAAATAAAAATGAAAAAATACAACCATGTCGGCAGCCACATTGCGGAAAGGAGCGTTGTTTCATGTGGATGCGCGCGAGAGAAGGATCCCTGCATGTCAAACAAAGAGATGAGTTGACTCAGAGTCCATCCCACGGGCTCTCATAAAGGCTCGTGATTGGTTTCTGGTGTGACATCGACCCATGAGAAAATTCCTAGGGGCAAATCCTACTTCGCGGTTTTTCAGCTTTCGCGGAAGGCTCTGGTCCCCATTAACCGCGAAAAACGAGGGATCACTGTATTAATAAATGTTCAAGAAATGTTAAGAGAAATGATTTGCCTTTCTGTTTCCTCTGGTGAACAGGAGCATATATGTGTAGAGTGATTGGTTGGGATTAATGACATAGTTTGTTGCTATGTTAGTGGTTTCCTCTGTGTTAAATAAGGGTATTTTTTAAAAGATTGGGTATCTGTTTAGCTAGGAGAATTTCTGTATTAAGTGGTGCAGGCAGCATAGGTATTGTGGTGTCAAGCTAACCTGACAAAGAGCAACTCATACAATGATATTCACTTGCCAAAGATTGCTGAGTTTTATAGTTCACAGCATAGAGCACATCCCCTGGAGTTGGGAGGTGGGACTGAGAGCCTGCATTTTCTTGCCTTTTTACGCTTGCAACCTTAACTCCAGAATTAGCTGATGAGGGGACACATGATCTGGGTTCTGATTTCATTAGGTTGAATAGTCTGAGCCAACTATTTCTGTGAAATAACTTTACAGTTAAAAAAAAAAATCAACAGTCGAAGCCGGGATGGCTCAGTGGGTTAAGCGCTCACTTTGCAGCACCGGGGACCGGGGATCAAATCCCGGCCCCGGCCCGTGCAGAACCATGTAGAGAACTGGGAGCTCCCCCAGTTCAGTTCTCTCTCTGTCTCTGTATCTCTCTCTGTCAATAAAAAACAACAATTAAAAAATAAATAAATATTTTTTAAAAATCAACATAATTTACTTGAACTGCAATAGATGGTCATAAACTTTGTGTTTTACCTCTTAATTTTATTCTTAATAGAATTCTGATGGACTTGCCAATTGGTTTTAGAAACTTTGAAAACTATTTGTATAAACTTTGAATGTATAATAAAAGAGTTCTTATATTTGTGCTCTAATACAGCTATAGAAAAAGATAAAATGTAAGCTTCAAAAGGGAAGGAAATCTGTCCTGTTAATTGCTCTGTTCCTAGTATCTTAAATAATGCTTGGCACATAGTAGGCACTTGAAAATATCTACTGAGAGAGAATAGTCAAGTCTGTACATGCTTGCTAATATATTTAGTAATTTGTGCACTTCAATGTTGAAAGGAAATCCTAACTGTCAAGACAAATGAACTGTTCCAGACGATGCAGAGAACGCAGGAACTGGCACAGAGACTCAAGCAAGAACAGAGAATCCGAGAACTGGCCCAGAAGGGACATGACACTTCTAGATTAATTAAAAATCTTGGTGGTAAGCATTTAATTAGAATTTTATTCATAATATTTTTTGAAAATGATTTAAAATAATTGGCCATTTTTAATACCTTTAACACACCTATTAACTACATACTTTTAAAGGAAATTTAGACCTTGAGCTAATTTTATAATATATGTTTTACTTGAGAAATTGCCTTTAGAACTAATGTTATACTTTTCAATATTTTTTCACATAAATTTTCTTATTTTGCTCACAATAGGTAAAATTAATACTTCTATATCCATTTATATGGAGACATTAACCCTCTTAGTACTACCTTCTGCCAGTGGTACTAGCGAGAAATGTGAAGGGTAATTTAATGGTCTACATATGAGCCGATATATCAGCTCACCACACTTTTCGCCCGAGATGCAAAAGCTGATATATCAGCCCGTCGCACTGAAAGGGTTAAGTGAACTCCTTATATTCATATTCAGTAAGAGATAAGAGTGCAGGTAAATTTTTATAAGAAACTTTAGGCTAGCTTCTCTAAATTTGTTTGCCTTGTTCATACTGATCAATACAAAGTCTTGTAAGTATTTAGTTGCTGCTACACATAATTGCTGTTAATATTCCTGGACTGTCATTTTAGTAGATAATTTCTTTCTCTTGCCAGTTGATGCTGTACAAGTGGACTGTAATTCATCTAACAATATTTCAAATTCAAGACATGACGTGAATGAAGTCAGTGGTAAAATGAATACATGTATCAATTCTCTGAATTCTCCTAAGAAGGACACTTGTGTGCAAACAGGTATTTGTTGAGAAAATGTGATTTGGTTTAAAATATACTTAAAGTCACAATTGGAATTAAGTTCAGTTAATTTAAAGTTTAAAAATTAAAGGAATTCAAGGTTTTCAATAAGTTCAAAGGTAAGGGGATCTCTTGGATTTTAATTTAACAGTTTTGAGATATAATTCATATAGCATAAAATTAACTCCTTTTTTTAAAGTTTATTATTGTTTGAGTGAAGGTGAGAGAGAGAAGAGGGGAGGGCCCAGAGCAGTCTCCATAGTTGTACATCATTAGTTGTGACATGGTTTCATTCCACACAGGTGGATGTGGGGCAAGGTGGGGCGGGAATTGAACCAGGGGCCTTCCACATGAGAGGCGAGAAACTTTGCTCTGAGCCATATCTGTAGTTACCTGTTGTGCCTCAGTTCAGTGTATGGAGTTTTGCACAGGACAGTGCCAGGAATTGAACTCCAGACCTGTGATTGTGAGGCAAGCCCTCAACTGCTGAGCTATCCCAGCATTCCCAGGGTACTATTCAGTATTTTTTAAAGAATACAGTTCAGTTTTTATATTCAGAGTTGTAGAGCCATCGTCACAGTGAATTTTAGAACATTTTTTATCACTCCAAAAAGAAACCCTGTACTCATCAGCAGACACTCTCCATTTCCTTTCTCTCTTCCAGTCCTAGGCAGCCACTAATCTACTTTCTGTTTCTCTAGATTTGCCCATTCCAGACATTTCATATAATTGGAATCATATGATGATATGTGGTCTTGTGTCTGGATCTTCACTGAACAATGTCTTACGGTTCACCCATGTTGTATCATGTATTAGTTACTTCATTTCTTTTTATTGCTGAATAATATTTTATTTTATGGATATGCCATAGTTTGTCTATTCCTTTATCACTTGATAGACATTTGGGTTACTTCTGCTTTTTGGCTATTATGAGAAAGCTGCTTATGAACATTCATGTACAAGTTATGTACGCATGTATTTTCAGGTCTCTTGAGAGAGAAGCATTGCTAAGTCATATAGTAACTATTAATACGTGTTTAGCATTTTGAGGATCTACCAAACTGTTTTCCAAAACAGCTATAACATGTATTCCCACCAACAATGTATGAGAGTTCCAGTTACTCTGCATCCTTGTTCACAGTTATAATTCTTGTGGTTATAAAGTGGTTTCTCATTGTGGTTTTGATTTGCATTTCCCTAGTGACTAATGATTTGACCATATTTTCATGTGCTCATTAAATTATTTTACATAGGTAATAAGGTAATATCCATGTTGGGAATCTTCATAATAGGTGTCCATGCTTACTATGAATCCTTTCAGGCCTCTACCTATCTGTCTGGGAAATGTTTTTTTAAAATAACTTCTAGGAAATCTCTTACACCTTTTCATTCTTTTTAAATTGAGGTATGATTGACATGTAACATACAACATAATAATTCAGTATTTGTATATACTACAAAACGATCACCACAAGAAGTCAACATTTATCGCCATACAGAGTTATAAAATTTTTTTTCTTGTAATGAGAACTTTACAGGGCCACTTACATGTGGATTGTTTTCAGTTGACCTGTGCAGTTCATTGGACTCTGGCAGTTTAAACCCCAGTTGTTCAAAGTCAACTCTGTGGTTGGGAATCCATGAATGTGGAGGGCCACCTGCAGTTGTATGTGGACTTTTGACTGAGCGGAAGGTCGGTGCCTCTAACCTTCGCATTGTTCAGGGTCAGCTGTAATCACCATGTTGTACATTATGTCCCATGACTTAATTTTATAACTGAAAATTTGTATGGTTTGACCCCCTCCACCAATTTTGCACACTTTGCCAACCACACCATTCTGTTTATGAGCTTTTTTTAAGATTCTACATATAAATGAGATTGTATGATATTTGTTTTTCTCTGATTTATTTCACTTAGCATAATACCCTCAGGGTCCATTCACATTGACCCAAAAATGTCAAGATTTCATTCCTTCTGTGGTTGCATAATCCACTGTATATGTGTGTATATATACATACACACACATATTACTTTTATGTATACATATGTACACATACATACTACATTTCTTTATTCATTCGCCGATGGTCACTTAGGTTACTTCCATGTGTTAGCTATTATAAATAATGCTGGCTGTGTGTTAGCTATTATAATAATGCTGCAGTGAGCACGGAAGTGCATATATCTTTTTTTAGTTGGTGTTTTTGTTTTCTTTGGATAAATACTGCAGAAGTGGCAGGTAGTGGTTCTATTTACAATTTTTTGAGTGACCTCCATACTGTTTTCCATAGTGACTATACCAGTTTACATTCCCATTGATATTGCACAAGGATTCCCTTTTCTCTATATCCTCCCCAATACTTATTTCTTGTCTTTTTGATAATAGCCATTCTAACAGGTATGAGGTGATATCTCATTGCTACTTTTATTTGCATTTCCCTGATAATTAGTGATGTTGAGCATCTTTGGGCCTTCTGTATGTTCTTTAGAAAAATGTTTGTTTAGATCTGCCCATTTTTAAATCAGATTGGTTTTTTTTGCTATTGTGTTGTATGAGTTCTTTATGTATTATGGATATTAACCCTTATTAAATATATGATTTGCAAATATTTTCTCCCATTTAGTAGGTTCATTTTTATTTTTAATTAATTAATTAATTTATTTATTTATTTTATTGTTTTTGACAGAGAGAGAGAGAGAGATACAGAAACAGAGAGAGAACTGAGCTGGGGGCACCCCCCAGTTCAGCATATGGGTCTGCACGGGCCGGGGCCGGGATTCGATCCTCGGTCTCGGCGCTGCAAAGTGAACGCTCAACCCACTGAGCCATCCCGGCTTCCCCCCTTTTCATTTTTTAATGGTTTCCTTTGCCTTGAAGGTTTTCAGTTTGATATAGTCTCACTTGTTTACTTAGTCACTTTTGCTTTTGGTGTCAGATCTAAAAAAAATGATCTCCATGACTGATGTCAAGGAGTTAACTGCCTATGATGTCTAGGAGTTGTGTGGTTTCAGGTCTTATAATCTAGTCTATAATCCATTTAAAGTTCATTTGTGTGTTTGGTTTAAGACAGTGGTTCAATTTCATTCCTTTGCATTTGGCTGTCTGGTTATCCCAGCATCAATCATTGAAGAGACTGTCCTTTCTCCATTGTATAATCTTGGCTCCTTTGCTGTAAATCAACTGACCATATATATACATGGGTTTATCTCTGGGCTCTCTATTCTGTTTTATTGATCTCTGTGTGTGTGTTTTTATGTGAATACCATACTGCTTTGATTACTATTGCTTTGTAATATAATTTGAAATCAGGGAGTGTGTGGTCTCCTGCTTTACTTTGTCTCAAGATCGCTTTGGCTAGTCAAGGTCTTTTGCAGTTCCATACAAATTTTAGGATTGTTCTATTCCTGTGAAAAATGCCACTGGGATTTTATTGCATTGAATCTAATCTGTAGGTCACTTTGGATAGTATGGTAATTTTAACAATATTAATTCTTCCAATCTGTGAACACAAAATAGTTGTTCATTCATTTGTTTCTTCTTTAATTTCTTTTGTTAGTGTTTTCCAATTTTCACTGTACAAGTCTTTCACCTCTTTGGTTTAATTTATTCTTAGGTATTTTATTCTTTTTGATGCAGTTGTAAATGGGACTTTTTAAAAATGTATCTTTCTGATAGTTTGTTATTAGTATCTAGAAATGCTGCAGATTTTTTTGTATATTGATTTTGTATCCTACAACTTTACTGAATTCATTTGTTCTTTTTGGTTTTTTTTTTGGTGGAATCTTCAGGGTTTTCTACATATAATATGTCATCTGCAAATAGTGACAATTTTACTTTCTCCTTACCAACCTGGATGCCTTCTGTTTTCTTGCCTAGTTGCTCTGGCTAGGCCTTCCATTACTCTGCAGAATAAAAGAGGCGAGAGTGGGCATCTTTGTTTTGTTCCTTATGTTAGAAAAAGCTTTCAGTTTTTAATCACTATGTTAGCTGTGGCTTTATCATATGTGGCCTTTATTTTGTTAAGGTGTGTTCCCTCTGTACCCACTCTGTTGAGTTTCTTCTTTTTAAAGATTTATTTTATTGTTTTTGACAGACAAAGACAGAGACAGCTAGAGAAAAGGGGGAGGGCCCAGAGCAGTCTCCATTGTTGTACATCTTCAGTTCTTTGACATGGTTTCGTACCACACAGGTGGGCGGGGGCCGCATACCAGACCCGGGCTGGGGGCCTTCCATGTGGGAAGCACACCCCAGTTCAGCATATGGGCCTGCATAGGCTGGGGCCGGGATTCAATCCTCAGTCCCCAGGGCTGCAAAGCTTAACCCACTGAGCTATCCTGGCTCCTCCTGTTGAGAGTTTTTACCATAAGTGGATGTTTAATTTTGTCAGATGATTTTTCTACATCTGTTGAGATGATCATAAAATCTTTATCCTTCATTTCAGTAATATGAAGTTGTTCATTGATTGTGGGTATTGAACCAGGGATCTTTACATCCCTGGAATAAATTCCACTTGATAGGTTACGTAATCCTTTTAATATATTGTTGAACTTGTTTTGCTAATATTTTGTTGAGGATTTTTGCATGTGTGTTCAAGGATATTGCTCTGTAATTTTACTTTCATGTAGCATACCTGTCTGGTTGTGTTATCAGGGTAATGTTGACCTCCTAAAATTAGTTTGGAAGCATGCCCTCCTCTCCTGTTTTTTTGAAAAAGGTTTGGTAATAATTCTTTGAATGTTTGGTAGAATTCAGTAGTGAAGCCATCTGGTCCTAGACTTTTGTTTTATGGGAGGTTTTTGAGTACTTATTCTCCTTACTAGGTTCAGGCCATTGGAAACCAGACCCTCAAACAGCAGCTTTAGAAGTATGCAAGTATATACAGTGCCGTGGCACTGGGAGCATTGACCCTGTTGGCTACCAGTGCCAGGCGATCTGGAGGTATCCCTTAGGGGTAGTTGCGAATATCAGAGCTCTAGATAAGTGTATAACCCCCTTTCTGGGAGATATTGGTGAGCTTTAGCTAGGCAGAGGGGAAAATAAGATGGCATCCACTGCCCTGTTTCCTAAGAGCACCTCAGGAAGCCTTTAGATGTGTGCCAGACCTGGAGCCTGTTCCTCAGGCAGGGCTGTAAGATAAGCAGACAGGCTTCTTTCACAGAAGGACAGGGTGTGTTTCAGTCTGCTGTGTGTATAGTTCTGGAAAGGGTTAGCCTGTCAATAACTGTCTCTGTGATTGTTAGTCCTGTGGGACCCAGAAGCACAAGCCTCCTTGGCCACCAGATTCAGGTGACCAAGGTGCAACCCCTGGGCAGCAGCTATAGAAACCAGGGCGCGAGACATAAAAACTGGAGCATTTGTGACATATACTCATTTTTGCTCCCTTCTGAGAGATACTGGAGCTCTAGAGCTCAGCAGAGGGAGATTGCAAAGGTGGTGCTTACTCTCCGAGGGAGGTCTCAGGAAAGGATTAGTCAACCCTTACATGTGTGTTTAATTGGAAGCCTGCCCATCAGGCTGCAGCTATGATGATTAGCAAATAGACCCCTTTCGCAGGAAGATTGAACTCCTGAGTCTGCTGCGTCTTGCCGTGCTCTGAGAGTGGTAGTTGTTTAAAAACTCTCTATTGGTTGTAATCCTATGGGACTTGTGAGCATAAGCCCCATTGGCTACCAGAGCCAGGCAACATAGTCTTCTGGTGGAGCCACAGAAGTCAGAGCACCGTACAAAGGTATAAGTTCCTCTCGGGGAAAGATCAGCGAGTTGTAGCAAGACAGAGAGTGAGCGCACAAAGATGGTGTATACTGGCCTTCATTTCCTGTGAGCCCCAGTGCAGGCCCCTAGGCTTGTACCAAAGGGGACACCTGCCCCACTGGCCCAACCGGCCCAACCTCCTGGCTAGCATGTAGGCTTCTCTCAGTCTGCTGTGCTTGCAGCGCCCTGGGGTGGTAGTCTGCATAGAACTGTCTCTCCAATTGTTAATAGTCCCAGAGGACCCAGGAACGCAAGCCCCTGTGGCATCCTTCTGGCAGTAGCTACAAAAAAAGGGGACCCCAGACACATGTAAAAGCTCCCCTTCCTGAAATACTGGTGTTGTGGAACGGGGCAGAGGGAAAGTATGAAGATGGCACATGCCAGCTGGAATGAGGCAAAGGGGGAGTGCAAAGATGGTGCCTGCCCCAGGGAGAGGGAGAGCGGTGTTAACAGCCACCCGCCAGCCTCAGTCCTCCAGAGGGTGTCCCATTAGGCCCCTAGATGTGTGTTAAGTTAGATGCCTGCCCCTCAGGCCAACATTTCAATAAAAGGAAATGAGCCTCTTTCACATAAAGTCTGGACTCAGTTGGCTGTTCCTGTGCAGTTTGAGTTCATGTCTGAGCCCTTTAAGAGCCATTTCTCTCTTCTGCTGTAGATGGCCTTGTGGGTTTCATGTTTGTGAGCCCTGACGATTTTCAAAGCTAGATGTTTTGGGGTCTTAGATGTTGGGGTGAATGATGTGGGAATAAAACCCTTTGCTCCTCAGGGGAAAGCTCTGGGTTTTGAGTTTCCTCCTGATTTTTGGGTTGCCTTGTCAGGGGTGGGGATCATGGTTTGATTGTGTTTCAGTCTCACCCACCCATCTCAGTGTGGTTGGTCTTTCTCACTTGATATATACAAGTCATTCAGCTAATTTTTAGGTTTTTTTCCCAGAGGAAATTGTTCCATATGTACCTATAGATTTGCTGTGTCTAAAGTGAATTTAGGATCTTAGTAGGTGCCTATCTTGAACTGAAAAGCTTCACTTTTTTTTTTTTTAATTAAATTTATTGGGGCGACATTGATTAGTAAGGCTTCACTTTTTAATTACCAGTGCAACTTCCTATAAGTATTTGTGGTCCTGGGGATTCCATGTTAACTTAGGAAATATTTGGGAATATAAAAAAGCCACTCTGGAAGTGTATAATTCAGAGCTCCAAGCTCCAAATGTGTTAAATCTGTGCCTTAGCATAGCATTATTTTCTGCCAGTTAATTTTTAGATCGTACTTCATCACAATATTAAATTATCCATTGTATGGCAAGGAAGTAGATAGGAACCTTTAAAAGGTAACTGAGGTAAAGTATGCCAGTGTCAACCTGCCTGCTTATCTGAAATTATTCTGCTTATAAGCTCTTGATATTTTTTAGCAGTTGGCTCTTAAGCTTAAAGAATCTAGTTCAGTCCCTCTTCTATGTCCAGATAAATAAAAGAATTATATAAATCTTCGTATCGACTAAGGGAAAGTGAAACTAAGTCTTTAAAACAGTAAAATATTAAACCTATGCAACTCTAAGGGAATTTAATCATTAGCCAGGGTCCCAAAATAGAATAATTCAAAATCGTTTGTTTAGAAAGGGACTATTTCCAAATACATTTGGTGAAACGAGAGTCAGCTTGAGGTCAAGTCACAGGGAATAAGCCAGTGGAAAAAATACCCTGACTAGTCTTTTCCCTCCTTTTTAATCTGCCTGTGAACCATCTTGACAGAAGCAGAAGCCAGAGGACCCAGCAACCCATTGATGCGGTACATATGTACCAGTCATCTGCCAGAGCAGAGAGAGGGTAGAGAAAGGTATCAAGTGGGTCTAGAGTGGAAAAAGATAGCCAGTATGAGAATGATGTAGACTGGCGGCCTTATAGGGGTCAGTCCTGGAGCAGCTCCAGCTGGGGTGCATACCGGTACCTAACAAGTATCCAAGGTACTTACTGATATGTGAGCCAGACCACCTTTTATTAGCTAATTGCGAATTTAAAAGTTTAAGTGGAAGAAAGCCTGTTGCTCAACTGGCTATACAGCTGTGCTAGCTGCACACATCCCTGAACACTATATAAATAGTAGGAAATTTCAGATGTGTTTTGAGTGGTGAAACTTTTTTTAGAATGGAAAAAAGTAAAAAGGTTGTATGTGACTCAGGGATGGTCTGCAGGCAAAGCATAATGGTATGAGATAGGGACTTAAAAGTACATGAAATGCAACATTTTCCTAAAAATCTGGGTCCAAGAGGCAAGTTTTAGGAGACATTTTCCCATGCCTCTAGAGTGAAAACAGCTAAAGAACATTTGCCAGATCCTTTCACGTGTACTTTGTTAATTTCAAACCAAGAAAACTTCACATCTTGTAAGAGAATTTTTACATTGCTTTTGATGAAGTTTTTTGTCAGCTAACATTGATAGGAAAAATGTAAGTTAATTTTTCTTATAATCTTAGATATACAAGATGATATTACATGTGGTATTTGTAGCCAGGACAGTCCTGTGCAGAACTATTTAAAAAATGGTCTGTATTATGTGATGCTTCAAATGAATTACTAAAGTTCTGATATGTACTACAGCATGAATGACCCCTGACAGCGTAATAGCAGACATAGGGGTGGACAGGGAAATACATTGTATAGTTCCACTTCTGTGAGAAATCTAGGGCAAGGAGGTTGCTGGGGTTGAGAGTGTGGAAATGGGTGTTTCTGCTAAGTGGTGCAGGGTTTGTTTGGGGTGATGAAAGGGTCTAGAATGGTGTGGCATTATGGGTATGCTTGATGTCACTGAATTGTACACTTAAAAATGGCTTAGTGGAGGATTTGGAGAAATTAGAACCCTTGTGCACTGTTGATGGTAATGTAAAATCAGTACAGCTGTTATGGAAAGAATATGGCATTTCCTTATAAAATTAAGTGTAAATTACCATATGAATCTAACAGGTTTACTTCTGGTATGTACCTGAAAGAACTGAAAAGATATCCAAGAGATATTGGACACCCAGCTCATAGCAGCATTATTCACAATAGCCAACGGTCAAAGCAACCCAAGTGCCCCTTGACATGATGAATGGGTAAACAAGATGTGGTATATTGTTCATCCTTAAGAAGGGAAAATTCTGTCACATGCTACAACATGGATAAACTTTGAGGACATGCTAAGTAAGCCAGTCACAAAAAGACAAACACCGTGTGACTCCACTTATATGATAGTCAAATTCATAAACAGAAAGTAGAATAGTGGGTGCCAGGGGCTGGGGAGGGATGAAGAGCTATTTAATGGGTACAGAATTTGTTTTGAAAATTAAAGAAGTTAGTTTTAGAGGGTAATACCTAAATGGTTACCTTTGAAAAATTGGTTAAAATGGTAAATATGTATATTTTAACCACAAATTAAAAGTATTATCTGAAGGTATTTTTTTTTCCTTTTAGATGACTTAAATACTGTAGTATTCAGCAATGCAGAATCTCATTGTGGATCAGTGATAAAGCGGGAAATTATAAATTGTTCATCTCCCAAGATTCCTGTAGAATTTAATGAACAGATTAACACTAACAAAAATAAGCAAGAACTAGTAAGTCAGGATAAAGGAGCCAACTTAGAAAAAGAAAACAGTTGGTATAATGACCAGTGTAATCAGCTCATAAGAACAGAGAAACAAACAAAACCTATGAAGAAATGTCCTAAAAGGCCTGACTGGAATATAAATAAGCCACTCAAAAGGTACATTCCAGCATCAGGAAAGTACCCTAAACAGCTTCAAAAGCAGAGAGAAGAAAAAAAACTAAGAAGGCAAATGGAACTGCTTCGTTTGGCAGAAAGAACGAATCCTGAACCCTTCTCTCAAAGTGGAGGCCCTTCCCCAGTTCTTCACTCACCTCAAGAAACCGAGCCAGAGTTCAGGTGGCATCTAGTCCAAAAGGTAAAGCTCTTTCTTCCATCTTAAGTATATATTTTAAAGCATGTGTTGATGTTTTTAGATTGATCCCCATGTGCACGCTTTGACAAAACTGTCGTCTGAACAGGATTTCTAGAAATTTGCTTAAATTTACACCAGGGATTGGTAAACTGGCCAGTGGGCAAATCCGTCCCACTGCCTGTTTTGGGAAATGAAATGTGAGAACACAGCCCGCTCGTTCTTTTACGTATCATTTTTGGCTGGCGTCACAGAACAGCCATCCAGTGTAGAGTTGCAGCAGAGACCACATGGTCTACAGAACCAAAGTGTTTACTCTCTGGTCCTTTATAGAAAAGTTTACACCTAAAGCTTGAAAAAATTAATGCTATTCTTTATTCAAATACCCATTCAAAACTTATTTACAGTCCATAAAGACAGGATAATTACAAGATTAGGAATTACTGGATTGGTTCTGATTCTGAAAAATTATAGTCCCTCTTTCCCATTATGTATTATCTTGTATTGAAATATCAGATTTCAATAATCACTGGGGAAGCCGGGATGGCTCAGTGGGTTAGGTGCTCACTTTGCAGCGCCGGGGACTGAGGATCGAATCCCGGCCCCGGCCCGTGCGGAACCATATGCTGAACTGGGAGCTCCCCTAGTTCAGTTCTCTCTCTGTCTCTGTATATCTCTCTCTCTCTCTCTCCTCTGTCAAAATAAATAAATAAATAAAATATATATTAATAAATAATCACTAAAAGTATTTGTTGGGACATATGGAAATACTATTACTCCTTTCTGTATTTATCCATCTTTTAGGAAGAAGAACATTTGAAAATTAATTCTTTCTGCAAAGAAAGGTATGTTATAGATTAATTTCATAGCTACTTAGTGCTTTCTGTGTGGTACAAAAGAGATACACAATATTCTCTCAAAATACAGGTTAGGTCAAGCATACATGTATATATATGAAGACAGAAACAAGAAAGTCTGATTTACAGGAGTAGAGGTTTAAGGGAAAGGGTGGCTGGCATTTTACCTATATTTTGAAGGCCCAAGTTGGATTGGTCTAGGGCTAGGCATTCTAGGCGGGAATGTGTGTGATGTCTTCTGTTATTTCCAGACTTAAGTAAACAGTTGATTTTCCAGGTATGTCAACAGTGTCAATACAAGACATTTTCCTTAGAATGAAGAAAGAAGTAACTGATAGGGGTAATGAGAAATTCAATTAACCAATGGGATTCAGAACTGTTAGAATTTTTATTCTATGTCTTATGCATGAACCAGCTGGTTTAGAGTTGTCTCAGAATGTATCTATGCTAGCAGGCTTAGGTCAGTTGGAAAGTACATTTTATGATGAATTACTTAAGGAGAAACATTAGGCTCAAATTAACCCAGCTAGCATTGATATATACAGGATGTAGTTTAGTTTCTTCCCCAGTAGACTTACATATCTTTAGTTAGCAAGTACTAGTAATAACTCTAATTTAACCCCATTATGTTTCTAAAGGAACTGGTTGCAGGTACATTTAGGCTAAATTGAAATATGATTACAGAGTAGATATACTTAAGCTAAAATAAACAATTTTGCATTAAACTTTTTTAGTCCCTATTTGTGTTTTCTGAAAATACAGGTCTCCATTACCACTCCATCCTGCAGCAAAAAACAGAACACAACAAACTCAGACACTACAAAAGAATAATTATGAAAGAGAGACTCTTATGTCAGGAGGCAGTCAAACAGAATTATCCCCAAGGATTTCTGAATCATCCCACTTTATTCCCTATGTCCGAACCAATGAGATCTATTACCTTGACCCAGATGAACCATTGTCTAGACCTTTAACCCAGGATCCTCAGTACCAGATTCTACATGGTAAGTAAACCAAATATTCTTCCCCTAATTATAAATTCAAAATCCAAATTGGTATTCCTTAGTTCTGAAGTGTCATAACAAGGTGCGCCCCAGGTTTGGGGGTCCATCACTAAATTTTTTTAAGATTTATTTTACTGTTTTTGAGAGAAGGGGGTAGAGACAGAAAGGATGGGGAAGGGCAGAGCCCAGAGCAGTCTCCATAGTTGTACATCACTTTTGTTTTTGACAGGCTCAGTTCACACAGGTGGATGTGGGGTCATATGGGGGGCCTTCCTCATGGGAGGTGAGAACCTTCGCCACTCCTGGTGTTACCAGTTGCATGGGCCAGGATTTGATCCCTGGACCGCGCAGTTGCAACACAAGTGCTCAACCTGCTGAGCTATCCTGGCAACCCCCCATTACTAAATTTTTAATAAATTTTATTTGGTGCTTTCCTAGGATATAAATTCATTAATGAATCCTTAGAATACTATAGCGCAGGGCTCTATCCCTTCAGGGAATGTATTTGACTTACATCATTTTTATCTGGCCTTTAGACTGTGACCAAGAACAGCAGCAGCTATTTGACTGTGTTAGGGATCCACTTCTTAATCCTAACTTGGTGAAAAACAGGGATCGCCAGCAAGCAATCCTGAAGGGACTATCAGAGCTGAGACAGGTATGAGCTTTTTTTTACCAAGTGTGGATGTGACTGTTTTCTGTATATGGCTAGTGCCAGTTAAAAAAGTTCAACACCTATATATAGTAAGTAGACTCTGTTAATTGATACCCATGGGGATTGGTAAATGCCAGATAAATGAATTTTTTTGTCAGTTGCTTTGAGGTTCCAGTTAATGGAAAGTCTGCTGTAATCTTGAATGGGAATAACAACTTTCCTTCAATTTACTTCACCTTGCCATCTCATCTTTAAGAATTTCTAGTGTGAAAGCATAACAGTTCAAATATTAAGACAATTTTATTGAATGAAAAATACATTTGAACAGTAAAACATGACCAACTAATAAAGCCCTAAAACCAGAAAATACACAATTATGCTTCAGTAAATTCTTAGTGACGCAGCTCATGTTTTTAAAATGAACGTGTTGGCAGTGTTCAGAACAGAACATTGACGCAAGTCCTGAAGAATAATATAATTCAGTGTTGAAATTATACGTATAACCTTACCAGACTATTTGTCCCAGACCAATTAATTATTGTGGCTTCTCATCTTTGTCAGGTAACACATCTAATATTTAAGGCTATAACTTTTTTGGGCTAAAACCAAAAAATAGTGGATTACAAAATTCTGTATTTAGTTTTGAGTCAACAGTGTATTTTGTTTGGGGGGAAAATACACTGCCATTTTAGAAGTATCTTTTTTCCACATGTTCAGTCATTTACCAGTGCCTCTGCATTTCAAATTATTGATTCAACTGTTGCTTATCAATTCTTTCTGTAGGCTTAGAAAATTACCCCACACAGGATTATGGAAAGTATCCTGAAGTTTTTTAGATGTTAACTTTGATTACATATAGATTGCATTATGTAACTCAAGCTTAGTAACTCACACTAAAGATAATACAGCAATTCCTTGGAATTCAAACTTAATCCATCTCAGAACCCTGTTCGAGTTCCATGATTGGGCATTCGGATAAAGCTACGGGCCGTCAGTCGATACGTCCCACATGAATAACATGTTGGCATTCAGATTCCAAGGTATCACTGTACTTGAAACTTCTAGCTTACTGGAGACAAGGTTAAGAGGAGGGAATATGATGTACACATTCACCCACATCTTATTTCAGCAGTCATTTATAAGCCACTATGGTTAGTGCAGGCCAGATAAACGCCTAGAATATTTGGAGGACTGAAAGAGGGGAATCTCAGACACATAATTATGGAGACTAGTTTTAAGCCATTCACATTAATTTTTATGCTTAAAATATAATCTTACAAGTATGCAATAGCTAGCTACACAGAGTGCAAGTGAGAGTCTAGTGTGATAATTATTGTAGTTCTTTTTGAGTGATTAAGCTTAATACATGTTTTCAAAGTAAACAATTCTGTATTAACAGTATAAAAATGTAAAATAGGAATAATTTGCAAGTCTGCTTGCACACCTTACTAAAATATCCATGTGATTTCAGGGCCTTCTACAGAAGCAAAGGGAGTTGGAAACTAATCTCATGCCTTTAGCTGCCAATCAAGAAGAGTTTTAGTTCATTTTAAAAGTAGAAAAATCAAGTCCTTTATATTTCATTTGTCATCTCAATTATATAAAATGTCCTCATTGCTTAACTGTGTTTTTCAAATAGCCTAGATTTATTTTTAAATGCTTATTTAAAACTTGTATATTATGTAATAAAATGTTGTGTATATATATTTTAATAATAAAACAGACTTTTTTTGGGTAAAAATTTAGTAGTAAAAAACATTTCTCTGCTGTCACATCTGGGTATTTAAGTCCTATAAAAACATTTTTTACTTACCTTAACACAGTCTGGAGTTCCTAACCTGTTAACAATATTCTTCCACACATTTTATATGTTCCTTATTAATATCACTTATGTATATTGCTGTGTAAAAAGATTTAAAAGGGTAGAACTCTTGCAAGTTCTTTTGAGCTGCCAAAAGAAAGTCTGATTTAATATATATATCCACTCTTTTACTAAAATAACCCAGATTCAGGTTAGGCTCACATGGTAATTTGCTTTTCCTCCAAATCCAGTTTTTATGACTTTTATTGTAGGAACAGCAGTTTTTCAGACACATTTACAAGTTTGCGTTAGTAATGGAAAGGCGATTATTGGCAATAGATGTTGGGTTTAAAATTTATCTCCACGAAGTAAGTACTTTATCTGTGATTTAGTTATTTTTAGTCTAGCACTTAAGTGCTTACCATCTCAAAAATATACCATTTTTCTAATACCAATTTAAAAGTCTATAGTAAAGAGTTTGTTCCAAATTGTCCAGTGCCTTTAATAAACCTATCTTTTGAAATAAATTGAATTTGGTTAAGTCATAGGCATAAGCACTCTGAGATATAAGGCTGACCAAAATTTAAGTAACAGGCAATTTTTACATGGCTAAGCCTAAAGATAAAAAATAATGCTGCCTGGTATTAAGGCCCAAGTACTATGTACAGTTTATTATCTAAATGAAAATGCATTGTTAGATAAATCCTGAGGTATTGAGCCAAAAAGTCCTGTAAATATTTATTAATATCACTGGCTTATACCTGTGTAAAAACACTATACAAAAGCTTAAATCAAAATAACAATAGTAATTTCAGCAAAAGTGGTTGGTTGGTATCATCTGACATTACAGGAAGAAAAGTAAAGCCATTGCTATTTACTATCTTTTTGCAAACATCTAGTTTTATATATAAAACAGACTTCAATTTGAAGCTGAGTACAGGTGACATACAAATGTAAAACTTAAAAGTGCCAACATGAGATAATTCAAGTACAATATGTTAAAAATATATATATATTTATTTCAATTTTCATATACTTCAACTGTTACAGGCCATCATGATTTAAATAAGAGGGGAGAAAACACTTAAGAAAGTATAAGAAACCTTTTTTTGAGAGAATTAAATATAAATTGTTAATTCACTTTTAAGAAACAGAAAAGTTCCTAACCTATTTTAAAAAAATTATTTTTCTTTTGAATATGGCCTGGAAGAATCGCTTTTCCCCCAACTTAATGGAGACTTATCTCTATCCAAGCTTTGAATATAAGTAGATAAAAAGTCATTTTCACTTTCTTGAGACTGATTTGATGAAAGGGCATATGGTGTCCCCAAAAATGTCTGATGCGTGAGAACATTAAAATGACTAAACTGATGGGACATATTTAATCGACTGTGGTAAACCTGAAAGTTTGAATCTTGTTCAGCTGAACTGCTTTTCTGTCCTTCAGAACGTTCATCAATAGAAGCGCTCTCTTCACAATCAATTTGAAGAGTCTTATCTTCTAATAAACTTTTTTGCACGTCAAGAGATGATTGCAATTCAATTTGAATATTCTTTTTTTGATCTGTTCCACGTGATCCTTTGGTCTCTTTCGCCAATATTTCTGAATGAAAATTGCTGTATACTTCTATTTGTGAGATTTCATCCCCTGAATCCAGAGACATATCATCCTCTTCATCCTTTTCATCGTTTTCTAAAAGAGCTACATTTAAAAAACAAAAAGTCCTCCTCTATTGAAATACACAATTTGTTTAAGTTTTAAAATTATACATTACTCACACAATATAATGCGTCAGGGTCTGCAAGTCCACAATCCCTTAAAGGTTGTCTTCTGCCACAAGTTCACTTAGTCACAACACTCACACTAGGTGTGAATGTCCAGATAATCCGATGCTAAAAGCTTCTGCGAAATGTGTTCACGTTTAATGTTGGGAAACCCCAACTCCCAGCTCCAAAGGGGTTAATGTCAAAACAGCATCTAAAGTTATACGGTAATTCAGTATTTGACAAAACAAATAAAAAATAAAAATTTCGACATCTAGTTTCACTGGCATCTAGTTTCACTGGATTACTACTTAACTGGTTAGCTCTATCAAATGTTCGATCATCTCTGCCTTTCATCAAAAACAAAAATACATCTTTCAGTTTATATAAAACCTGGAACCAAAGCAGAGGCCATCTCACAAAAGACTAAAAGCTATGGTTCCCCTGCTATCTTGTATTAAATTATATTGTACATCTGGGAGATTTAGTAGACAGATGCTAAAGCCCCATATTTGGTACCCTTAAAAATATATATATTATATATAACCCCTTTCCTGACAACAGCAGCCAATAAAGCTTACAATACCCTCAAAGAGAAAATGCCTACTCTATAGTATGCAGTCTACTAACAGGTTGTACTGACTACAGTATAATAAATGAGTAGATTGTGTATGCTAAATATAAGAAATAAATTTCTTAAAACACTTCCCCTAAAGCTGTTTATACTGGGGTGAGTGGTTTGAAAATAGGCATATCATTAAATGAAAAGAACAAAACCATTCCTCTTTTTCTGTCTGCCTTAAAGAAAATGAAAACTACTAAAAAGTTACCTGACTGCGACTCAAGATTCTCATTAGCACCAAGCAGTGGAAGGTTTTCTTCTGTCTCTGAGTTGTGATAGCCCACAAGATTTTTAAAGTTCTGCATAAAATCTTCAGCAGTTGCAACTACTATTCCATTATCTGTGTAACTGGAAAGCGTCTTGATATTCTTTTCTAAATTAAAAGAAAATGTTTTTAGTATAAAAATACTTGAAAATGCACATGGATAAATGATAACGCCTGCCCCAGCCCTCACAAAATTCTTTACTCCACATTTCCAGAATCATGGCTTAACAATCAGTACCCACCACAGCCCTACAAACTCCTTTCACCCTCATTCCTATATTCATGGAAAACTTAAGAGCATTCTCTTTACCTGTTAAAAAGATAATGTGTCGATGCTGTATGTTCTGAGCCTGAAGTCTGATAAGGCAATCCAATTCTGGAGCATTTCGAGTTTGCGAATCACAGTTGTGGTATGACAAAATTTCAACGAGATGTTTCTTCTGATAGACAGTCAGAAGTGTCAGCAGACTTAGAGCTTTAGCATTCAATCTGTGAAATTAAGTAGTTCAGTAGCTGGATCTGCAATTCTAAAATTTACTGTGGAAGTTTTTGCTTCAATTCACATTAAAACCCTAATTTCTTACTTGAGGCAACTAATGACAACTGCACTGCTTAGCCCACTGCTTGAGGGAACGATGCTTTTTAGTAGAGAAGGATAGGAGTTGTGCAATCTGCATGTTAAGTGCAGGGCTTTCTCTGAGTGCAAAGCGTGAGGATTAGCTATTCAGTGCAGACTAAAATCTCAACCAGCCATTTCAGTTACTAAATAACTATAGTTACAGTTCTCTGTAGCTTCAGCAATTGAGGGCTTTGATGAAGCGTATAAATGGACAAAAAATACAAATCTTTCCTTTGAAAAATACATGGTTTTAAGCTATTTTTTTTTTTTTATTGTTTTTGAGAGAGAGAGAGAGATACAGAGACAGAGAGAGAACTGAACGGGGGGAACTCCCCAGTTCAGCATATGGGTCTGCATGGGCCAGGGCCGGGTTTCGATCCTCGGCGCTGCAAAGTGAGTTCTTAACCCACTGAGCCATCCCGGCTTCCCCTTAAGCTATTTCTATACCTCTAGGCACAAAGCAACAAGTAGTAGAAATTACTGATTATAGTCAGGAATATGGTACTAACTGCAGGAATTTAGACCTTTGGTCCTTAGTTTGTTCATTTATTATAAAAAGACTTGTCAAATGCCTATTTCACATGGTTTGAAGATAAAACAAGTTTTTAAAAAGTCAATTACAACAAAAAGTTGAGTAAAATTATTTAAGCCTGTGTTTCCCTGGAAACAGTGTGTACCATGGAATGTCAATATGTATTAGAAGAAATGTTTTGTGGTCTAAGTTTAGGAAATGCTGGCTTAGAAAATGTAGAACAGAATTCTTAATTAAGAGTTTCTCAGATCCTTAATTGTATATAGACATTGTATAGACTCTATTGTAGTAAGATACAGTATCCCAAACTCGACTGATTACATCATTGTCTGTGGAGCCTGTTAAAATGATTGGTGCTCCAAGGTTTGCACTTTGAGATGTGACTTCTACCGTAATAGAAATCATCTATATAATTGAATGCCCTAATCATAACTTATGTTGAGATTAATCCTCATTTCAGTACAGTGATGCTATTAAATTAGCTGCTTAAGGTAGTCCTCAGCTGGGAGAGAACCTGATCTAGTTGGCATATACAATTCAGTAAAAATAGAATGTTGATTGTTTCATTTGATTTTTATTCTAAATCTCCAAATAGTGAAGATTAAACCAATTTTGCCTATATACCTAATTAGAATTTAACAAACTTCTACCTAAACAAGAATATCACTTGTAGGGAAGCCGGGATGGCTCAATGGGTTAGGCGCTCACTTTGCAGTGCCGGGGACCGAGGATCGAGTCCCGGCCTCGGCCCGTGCGGACCCATATGCTGAACTGGGGAGTGCCCCCAGTTCAGTTCTCTCTCTGTCTCTGTATCTCTCT